>PVLD010003673.1:0-138094 GCA_004027595.1 Dinomys branickii
AAAAAAAAAAAAAAAGAAACTTTTGAGAAAAATTCTAAACAAGTATAAAAGTAGCTACATGAACTGCTATGTCACTGTCCCTCAGCTTTACATATTATTGACTTATAGCCAATTTGGTTTCATCTAAACTTACTTACCAATCTTTTTTCTGCTCTTTGCCCTGCATTATTTTGAAGCAAATTGCAGTCATCACATTTCCTTAGTACTAGAATTCTTTGGAAACAATGAAATATCTTGATTTTTAAATCAGAATTGTTCAGTCATCTTTCAAATAGTCTTTGAAGGCTTGTTATAGGCCTGCTTGCTGGAAAGCAGCAGTCTGTTCATCTTGTCAGGAGCATTTTCATAATAATATAACTAGTACTGTCCAAAGCAGTGTATAAATAATGTGTGATATATACAGGTGGAGTCCAGTGTGTTAGTGGAAGGGTATATTAATTATAGGACTGAGGCTTTCTGGAGAAAGTAGAACTTGAATGATGAATATGGACTATTTGTATGACAGAGCATCTCCAGAAGAACATTCCATACATTCCACGTGGGGGATGGAAGTAGCAGCAGACACTTGATGGTGGGGACCAGTATGATGTAAGGAGTCTGATCTCTGTGGAATGAAGTGTTAATTTTCAGGAGTGGTGGAAGATTAGCTTAGAAGTTATATGATGAAAGATGTACTTAGAGTTTGGTTGAATTTGATCTACCAAGCAGTAAGGACCCAGAAGAAGTTAGTAGGGGCAGGAGATAACACGATGAAGGTCTTTTTAGAAAGATTACTCTTTCAGTAGTGTGAGGCTATTTTGGGGTTGACAGTTGACTTTTGTTTAAAAAATTGAAGACCAGGCCACCTAAGTAAGAGGCCATTGTAAGATATGTTAGGGTGGAAATTATACAGGATTTGGAAGCTAATTGACTATGTTTCCTCTCCAGTCCTATATTCAAAAGTAACAGTAAGATTTTGGAGCATAGAGAACAGAGGAAATGTGTTCTTTTTCTATTCTATGGTGAACTATGATTTATCCACACCCAGGCGTTTTGTTTTTCTTTTTTTTTTTTTTTTTTTTGGTATTGAAACTTGAACTCAGGCCCTCATGCTTGCCAGGCAGGCACTGAGCCACTAATCTATATCCCTGGCCTGTTTCTCTTATTTTTGAGACAAAGTTATATACTAAGTTGTCTGGGCTGGCCCTAAACTCCTGGGCTCAGTGGTACTTCTGTCTCAGGTGGGAATATAGGCCTGTACTAGTGTGCTCTACATAGAGCCCAGTTTTGGGAAAGGATTACTCAAATGACTAAAAAAAATTAGTAGAAAATAGCTCCCAGTCTTTTTTAATAATTTTAGATATTCATTACTGGGGAATAACAGCTTAGAAAATAAACATTTTTATATGACAGTTAAGAAATGAAACATACTTAAGATGGATGTGGTGGTACATGCCTGTAATCCAAGAATTAGCTTGTAATCCAAGTACTCAGGAAGCTGAGGCAGGAGGATCACTGTGAGTTTGAGGCCATCCTACGGTACATAAGTGAGTTCAATGGTAGCCTGAATCACATAGTGAGACCCTGTCTGAAAAAAAAAAAGCAAACTTTAACAACAACAAAAAATAAAACATACTTCACATTAAGCAAAAGAGAAATTTATGTATCATCTACTTCAATGTATTTAATAGTCAGAAGGGATATTAGGAGACTTATATTTGGATAGTGATAACCAGTAAATGTTTTTTTTTTTTTTTTTTTTTTAACGAAGGAAGGAAACATCTGTTCCTTTTTTTTTTTCCGGTACCGGGGATCAAACTCAGGGCCTTAGTGCTTAGCAGGCAAGCACTTATACCACTGAGCTATACCTCCAGCCCGTAACCAGTAAATGTTATTAGGTAGCTCTAAAATTTAATAGTGACCTGCTTAAGCTGGGCATGGTGGCGCATGCCTGTAATCCCAGCACTTGGGAGGATGAAGGATTGTTGCATGTTCAAGACCAGCCGAGGCTACAAAGTGAGCTTAAGGCTAGCCTGAGCTGCGTAGTAAGACCCTATCTCAAAAAGACAAAAAGAAAAGAAATGAAAAAAAATAGTGACCTGCTTAAGAAAGGCTGACAAAATTTTGATGAAGGCCTTAAGTGTTGCTAGTTCCAATCTCCCTTAAGGGTGGATAAGATTAGCAATAGTCCAGCCTGTCATGTGTCCTATCAAATGTGATGGCTAGAGTAAAAATGTATTCTCCTTGGGTGTTTCAACGAGAGTTTAAATGTGTTAGTTTTGGATTTAAGGTTGAGTTGAGGCATCCTTTGTGCAGGAGAATCATGAGAATGATTATTAGTGCCCCCAGAGTACATGAGAGGGAAGAAATTATCAAATATGCAGTATAGGAGAACTTTAGTATTGGAGGATATCTTTAGTGGTAACTGCAAACCCAGTCTTTTTCCCAAAAAATTTTAATACTTTTACTAAACAGTTTGGATGTTAGCTGTCCCCCCAGACACCCCAGGGCCATGCTATTAAGAGACTATGGCACTTTTGAGAGGTAGGGCCTGTGCAGGGTTCTTAGGTCATTGGGGGTATAACTTTGAAGGGGATTATGGGACCTTGGCTCTTCTTTTTTTGCTTCCCAACATTGAGATGAGTAGTCTTGTTTTACCACATGCTTCCCACTATTACATCCAGTCCAATCACCAGAAGCCTGGAAGCAGTTTGTTTAACTGATCAGGACTGGAACCTCTAAAACTGGAAGGCACCATAACCTGTTTCTCCTCATAAGTTGTCTCAGGTATTTTGTTAAAGTGACAAAAACCTGAATAACACATCTTGACATATGGAGTCCCATATAAGAGTGTCACAGTAGGTAGCAGTGGGCAAAGGGAGGAGAAAATTGCTCCCTGCTCCAGAATCTTTTCCATATAGTTTGGGGATCAGGGAGTCATTTGAATTAATCTCAGGTTATTAATAATTTACATACTTTTCATTCTGACAATGCTTGGAAGCTAGTTTTGCATGGGTGACTTAGGTATACCTTGGTTAGCCAGGAGGGTAGGTGCTTTACGTACCTAGAGGAAGGTGGAAGACAACAAATGAAGTGGGAATACCTCAGATTTTAATGATGGTTCCTGTACATTTTTTGTGTCAGGCATTGATAGCTCTGTTTCCTTTGCTGCCTTTGTTGTACACACTTGAGATTTTCTTTTTTCTTTTTTTGGATATATATCTAGTGCTTGATTAAATACAGTCTCATAAGAAGAGTAGTAAATGTGTCAGCCAACAGAGAGAGAGAGAGAGAGAGTGTGTGTGTGTGTGTGTGTGCGCGCGCATGTGTGTGTGAAGGATTTATGAGGTCCCTACCTGTGCTCTAGGTTTTATTTTCTAAGGTAGGCTGTTATTACTAATTGGAAAGGTTGGTCTTTGGATTTTTCTCAGTCAAACTAGTGCCCCTATCCAGGATTATGTATCTTAATCTCTCTATCTTAAAACTTGGCAAATTCATCTTTTCTGTGCTAGAAGGGATAGGGAAATTGGTAAGAGAAGAAAATGATAGTATGGTGCACCTACTCTGCTCTTGTGATAAGACTGCTTTATGGAAGAATTTTTGCCTTTTTATTTTATATAATCAGTTATAAAATAACTTCATGAATTTTCAGTGAATCCTTAGAAACCTTTTAAGAAGGCCTTTAGCTGTGGAGATATATTGAAGAGTACCTATGTAGTTTACTTAGTGGTACTTCTGGGAACTTTTCCTTCCAAAAGGTAAAGCTAGTAGTCTTTCCTTAAGGTAAATACCTTCCCTCTACTGTATTCAAATCTCTCTTGATCCAGATGAAAATAAGGATAGAATAAAATAATATAATGAAGAAAATTTTGTTAGGCCACATATTTTTTTAAAATTTATATTAGTATGTGTACAGTAAATAATTATTACATTTATCATGGGGAGTTGGCCTAGCAAATTTTTTCAAAAGCTTCGAGGAGCTGTTGTATCATATAATATATTTGTGTTTATTGATTATACCTTATGTGCATGTGTGTTGGGAATTCCTTGCCCATTCAAAACTTGTTCTACCACTGAGCTTTGCCCTTACCCTAGATTGTGTTTTTTGTTGTTTATTAAAACAGATCTATAGAACATTTTATAGTATGCTATTCAATTCTACTAAATTCTATAATTCAAAAAACTTGGCATGATCTTAAAGAAAATATTGTTCATTATTTGGAGTAAAGAACTAACAAGTGTTTTTTTGTTTTGTTTTGTTTTTTTAAACTAACAAGTGGGTTTTCAGTAATCTGTAGTTTTCAAGGCAAGCTCCTTGAACTCCTCTTTACCCTCTTTGGGCCTCAGTGTCCTTTTTTGTGAAAAGACCTAGGATTGTTGCATGGGATAAGTGAGGTAATGTATGTAGTGTTTAAAACAGTGTTTGGCATATAATAATGTATGTTTTTCCTGTTAATATGTACATTGAAGGAATCAAACATTAAATTTTGAAGACTTAATATACTTTTTTATATCTAGGAAGTAGGCATGTGTTTAGTAGCTTTTTATGGGATAATGAAAATGACTGGCCTGCCTAGAATATTTTTTGAATCGGGGAGTAATGGAAAACAAACCTGATACATATAGTAGAAAACAATGGCTGAATATTTTGAACAAAGGCAGAGAAATATAGTTATGGTTGATAAGGGGAAATCATTACAGGGTTTATTGTTTAAATCAGGATTTTAAAATGTTATTTAGTGGAAAATGTTTTGTTTATTTGTTGGAGCTGGGGATCACACCTAGGGCCTCATATATGTGAAGCAAGAGGCAAGTACTCTATCACTGAGTTATGCCACCTACTCTGGAAAATGGTTTTGATTGTCCTTGTGGCATAGAAGTATTTGACTTAATGTACACAGAAGCACTGTGGTCTGTTTTCACTCATCTATCAAGAGCCACCCAAATAATACCTGATACTCAATAAACAAATATTTATCAGCACTCAATAAATATTTATTGGATAAATGACCCTTAACAGAGGGAAGCAAAAAAGATCCAATGTTATCATTATATATATCTAGATGAACCAATAAAAAGAGAAAGTGATAAGAATGATAGAATAAGTGTATTTGAAGTGAGAGGGAGTATTTTGAAGGGGATTAATGATGTGTATTCAAATCTACTTTTTTTTTGGTACTGGAAATTGAACTCAGGACCTTGCGCTTGCCAGGCAGGCCCTGTGCTGCTGAGCTATATCCCTGGTCCTCAAATTTAAATATTAATTATATATTCTGGTCACACCTCATATGGAAATCTTTTCCAGGCAGTAGAAGCAGACAGACAAAAAGCCCTAAGGCCTTTCCATTTAATTCTTGCCATTACTAGGCAATAATTTTGTTAATTTTTTTCCTATTCTCTAGGCTCTGCCCCCATCTCATTTCAGCAGTGTATATAATATTAGCTGATATTTAGTAAATGTTTACAACATACAAATGTTCTAATTGATTTTTTCTAATTGGTTTTAAAAGATCAAATAATTTAATCCTCACAACAGACTTACAAAATTGGTGTTCCTTTTGCCTCTGTTTTACAAGTGAGAAAAGATCACATAGTTAGCAAATGACCAAGCCCTGAACAGCATGTGTAATACATCTTCTGTACTGTGAAATTTAATGTTTACCAAAAGCAGTCTAAGTTTTCTCATCTCTAGTTCATATATTCTCTTAAAGTAGCCATACAGTAACTAAGGATGCTGTTACTGTAATTTGTTTTCTTGCCATCTTTGTAGTCATTTTCCTAACTGAATGGTTTTTACCACAGTCTGCACTTACCACATCCTTATTTTCTCACAATCTGATTTACATTTACATTCCCAGCCTACTAAAATGGCTCTAATATGGTTGGTGATCATGATACCACCAAATGAAAGGGTTCTTTCCTGTCATCATTCTCCTTGAGTGCTGTACTGTACTATGTCAACCCCTTTTCACCTTGAAACTTCCTTGGCTCCCTAAATGCCATGCTATCCTGGCTCTTCCTGTCCCACTCTGACATGTCACATGGAAAAAAGAAAATCTCTTTCTTGCTTTCCAAGAGTTAAACTTTTCCATCTTCCTTCTAGCTCTTCAATTGTTACAATATAATACATTTTTACATTATAATACATTTTTTACTTCTGTTCTTGAAAGGTGGGGATCCTAAGTACAGAGCTTTGTAGTTTTCAAAATAAAGGTCTTTTCCTTCCTTCATCAGATTGATTCCTAGATATTTCATTTTTGGGGATGCTATTATGAAAGATGTGGTTTTTCTAATTTCTCTCTGAATGAGTTTGCTATTTGTGTGCAAGAAGTCTATTGATTTTTTTTTTTAAGTCTATTGATTTTTGAGTACTGACTTTGTGTCCAGCTAAGCTACTGAATTTGGTTACTAAATCTAAAAGTTTTTTGGTGGAGTCTTTGGGGTCTTCTATGTAGAGTATCATGTCATCTGCAAATAGATAATTTAACTTCTTCCTTTCCTATCCTTGTTCCTTTATTTTTTTCTCGTATCTAATTGCTCTGGCTAATATTTCCAGAAATATATTGAATAAGAGTAGTGACAGTGGACATCCTTGTCTTGTTCCTGATTTTACCTCAGTTTTTGTCTATTTAGTATGATGGTGGCTGTTGGTTTGTCATAGATGCCTTTTATCAAATTGAAGGTAAAGACCATCTATTCCAATTTTCTGTAGGGTTTTTTTTTTTTTTTTAATCATGAATGGGTGTTGGACTTTGTCACTTTTTCTGCATCTATTGAGATGATCAGAAGTTTTTGTCCTCTGTTAATGTGGTGTATTACATTTTCTGATTTGTGTATGTTGAACCATCCCTGCATCCCTGAGATGAATCCTATTTGGTCATGGTATTACTCTTCTTGATGATTGCTGCATTCTGTTTGTCAGTATCTCATTGAAAATTTTTTCATCTAGGTTCATTAGGGAGATTGCCTGTAGTTCTCTTTTTTGGTTAGATCCTTCTCTGGTTTTGGTATCAGGGTAGTGCTTGCTTCCAGGAACAACTTTGGGATTATTGGTTCCCTTTCAATTTCATTGAAGAGTTTGAAAAGTAGCAGCATTGTTTTCTGTAAATTTCTTATAGAATTTAGGAGGGAATCTGTCTGGGCCTGGGCTTTTCTTTGTGGGTAGATTTGTAATTGTATCCCTGATTTCAGTTACTGATACTAGTTTATGTATAATTTTTATATCTCCTTGATTCATTTTTTGTAATTCATATGTATCTAGGAATCTGTCCATTCTGTTTTGTATCTTAAGAATACAGGTTCTAGGGCTGGGGATATAGATCAGTGGAATAAGTGCTTGCCTAGCAAGCGCAGGGTCCTGAGTTCGATCCCCAGTACCACAAAAAAAAAAAAAAGAATACAGGTTCTCAAAGTGTAGGTATTGATGATCTTCTGGATTTCCTCAGGATCTGTTGTGAGTTCACCCTTTTCATTTCAAATTACATGAATTGGAGTCTTTTCTTTTTCAGATAAAGTTGGCCAGGGATTTGTCAATCTTATTTAATCTTTCAAAGATTCATTGATTATTTGTATTGTTTTCTTAGTCTCCATTCTATTTCTGCTTTGATCTTTGTAATTTTCTCCCACATATGAGCTTTGGGTTTGATTTGCTCTTCTTTTTCCAGAAGATTGAGTCTCAACATTAGTTTGAGCTCACTTTGTTTTCCTGATATGAGAATTTATCACTATAAATTTTCCTTGTAGGACTGCTTTCATTGTATCTCATAAGTTTATGTATGTTGTGTAGTGGACCCTTAAATTAGAACGAGCCTGACATACAAACAACTTGGGTTACAACTGGAATTTTAGATTCAATTTATAATCAAAGTCTTGAGTTGCATTCATATTTTTTATTAGACCTCAGAAAAACACAAAACCGCACTCCTAGAACTGCTTCTGAGAGTGGTAAGAAACCTAGCTAAGCCTATAAGACATCTTTGAGAAGCAGTCATTTCCTAAGGGTTCTAAATACTGTCAATAAAGTTACCTGCCATAAACAATTTCCAAGCATCAAGAAATCAAACTATAAATAAATAAATAAACAAAAAATGAGAAACCACTTAAGCATGATGCAACCTCAGACTTCCAGCTACCAAAGGCAAACCCAGGGGGCAATGAGGTAGAATAATTCAAAAGTCAACCACCTGGACCCTCTGAAGTGGAAAGTGGAAGTAACAAAGCAGATGAATGAGGCTCTAGAAAAAAATCAAATCAGAAATAATTTCTCAAATAACTACAGAGATAGTGACCATATAAGAGACATGCTTAGTGACTCTAGAGCAGATGGGGGGGGGTTAGGAAAATAATGCAAACTATGAATGCCTAACATAGTAAAAAAATAGAATCTATTTCTAAATTAGAAATAGATTAATCTGTTTCTAAATTTATTTCTAAATTTATAAATTGAATCTAAAATTTATAGCGCTAAATTCTCATATCAAGAAAACAAAGCGAGCTCAAACTAATGTTGAGCCTCAGTCTTCTGGAAAAAGACGAGCAAATACTACCTGCTTGTGGAATTGTAAACAAGGACTCATGATGTCAGAACAGCGTATTTTGAAGAGTCAGTCTGAGCTCAGATGGACGCATTGACATGATTTCAGTCAGAACTTTACATAATTGCTACAATTACTGCTATAAAAATGGCCCCCCAAAAACTAGTAAAGAACACCACAGGGAAAAAAAAAACTAGTAAAGAAGCTAAGGAAGGAAAGGAACATACAGAAAGCAGTCACAATAGAAAGGAACAGTGTTAAAAAGACAGAAACAGACAAACTTAAACTAGTTTTTAGTTCTGAAAAGATTGAGATCTAGTGAGCCAGAAGCAGGTCCCAGTGGGCTGTCAACTCTTCCAAGGAGAGGAAGGACACAAGAGAGCCAGATTCCTGATGTTCTTAGGGAAGGGAACTCCCTTCCAAACAATAACCCCCTTCCATTTCATCCTCTCTTCCTGCAAGCCAAAGATGTCAATTTTAATGGACAGTACAGTATGAAATTGTTTCTGGTAAACTAGACACGTTATTTTTTGGTGAATACACTTGGAAAATTAATGGTATTTCTGGTAAATTATGGACATTGAACAACCCTTGTATTATGAAAGGGTTAGTTAAGGGATGCTTTGGGAGGTTTGGAATGCATTATGGGTGTTTCCATTATTTCTTATAGGAAAAATAGTCTTGACTTAAAACCAACTCGGGTTACAACTAGTCCTTGCAAATGAATTGAGTTTGTAAGTCAAGGGTCCACTGTCCTGGCATTATTTTTAATTGTAGAAACTGTCTAATTCTTTAGTTTTGTTTGTGACCCATTGGTTGTTCAGGAAGGTGTTATTTAATTTCCATGTGTTTATGAAGTTCTTGTGGTTTCTTTTACCATTGGTTTTTAATTCCATTGCACTATAGTCTGATAATATGCATGAGATAATTTCAGTTTCTTTGTATTTACTTGAGCATGTTCTATGAGTTAGTGTGTGGTATTTTAGAGAATGTTCCATGTGTAGCTGAGAAGAATGTGTATTCTGCTGTTGTGTGATGGAACACCCTATGGACATCTAAGTCCATTTGCTCAAAAGTTTGGTTCAGTTTTAATATTTCTTTGTTGATATTTTCTCTGATTAATCTGTTTATTTGTGACAGTGGGGTATTGAGGTCCTCCATTACAATTGTATTAGTGCTTGTTTGAGTTTTCATGTCCATTAATATTTGTTTTGTATATTTGGGTGTGCTGGTATTTGGTGCATATATATTTATGACTGTTATCCCTCTTCCTTTTGGATTGTTCCCTTTACAAGGATATAGTGACCTTCTTTGTCTCTCTCAATCAATCTTGGCTTGAAATCTACTTTATCTACAAATAGAATAGCTACCCCCACCTTTTTCTGGGTTCCTGTCACATGGAATATTATTTTCCATCCTTTTACTTTCAGTCTATGAATTTATTTTGAATTAAATATGTTTCTTATGTGCTGCATATTGTTGAATCTTGCTTGTTGATCCATCCTGCCAGTCCATTTCTTTTGATTGATGAATTAAGACCATTATAATTGATGTTTAACTGATGTGTATTGACTTGGCCTTCTCATGTTCTCCCCTCTATTTGTTTGTCTTGCCTGGTAGGCTTGCCTGGTAGATTCATTCTGTTAGGGCTCATGGGATTATAGTCCTTGTTATCTAGAATGTCTTTCAGAACATTTTAGAGTGCTAGTTTGGTGTTCATGAATTTCTTCAGGTATTCTTTGTCATGGAAATATCTTGTCCATCAATTTTGAAAGATAGTTTTGCAGTGTATATCAATCTGGGTTGGAGGTTGTTTTCTTGTCTTTATTTCTTGAAATACTTCAGTCCAAGCTCTCCTTGACTTGAGGGTTTGTGTTGAGAAGTCAGCTGTGATTCTGAAGGGCTCTCCTTTATATGTGATTTGTTTCTTTCCTCTAACAGTTTTTAATACTCTATTCTTGTATTGAATTTGTAGAATCCGGCCTACTATATGCTATGGTGTATATGTATTTTTTTAATCAGGGTTTATTGGAGTTCTCTATGCTTGATTTATTAGTATGTCAAATTCTTTTTCACTGCCAGTGAACTTTCCTGTCATTATTCTATGAACTGGTTTATGTGTTTTGCACTATCATCTACTTTTTTATTGAATCCAGTCAATCTTACATTATTCTTTGCATTTTGGGTTTATTTTTCCTGGTCCCTTCCTTTTTTTAAGAAATCTTTCTTTTCATGGTTGCTAACTACAATCCTGTCTTCCATATCTGGTATTTTGTCCTCCCATTGACTTATTCTGCTGTGTATATTTTCAATGGAATTTTAAATTCCTGGATATCTGTTTGAATCTGTTTCATAGATTCTATTTCTTTACTATGTTAGGCATTCATAGTTTGCATTATTTTCCTAACCACCCCCCATCTGCTCTAGAGTCACTAAGCATGTCTCTTATTATGGTCACTATCTCTGTAGTTATTTGAGAAATTATTTCTGATTTGATTTTTTTCTAGAGCCTCATTCATCTGCTTTGTTACTTCCACTTTCCACTTCAGAGGGTCCAGGTGGTTGGCTTTTGAATTATTCTACCTCATTGCCCCCTGGGTTTGCCTTTGGTAGCTGGAAGTCTGAGGTTGCATCATGCTTAAGTGGTTTCTCATTTTTTGTTTATTTATTTATTTATAGTTTAATTTCTTGATGCTTGGAAATTGTTTATGGCAGGTAACTTTATTGATAGTATTTAGAACCCTTAGGAAATGACTGCTTCTCAAAGATGTCTTATAGGCTTATCTAGGTTTCTTACCACTCTCAGAAGCAGTTCTAGGAGTGCGGTTTTGTGTTTTTCTGAAGTCTAATCAAAAATATGAATGCAACTAGCAAGTGCCATCCAAAGAAAAGGACAGCCTTGTGAAAACATTATAATGTATCCTCACTGACTTTGTTCACCTAAACTGTTACTATGTGACTTCTTGCTGTTCCCCAAAGTAAAAAAAAACATGAAAAGTGAATGTTTTGAGTCCAGAGGACACGGAAGCAGCCATAGGAACACCACTAAAGACACTCAGGAAAGATACCTTCCAAAACTGCTTTAGAAAATAGGAAGATTGATGGACTGAATGTGTTTGAAATGAGAGTGAATGTTTTGAGCAAGATTAGTAGCAATCTATCTTTTACTGTAATAATTTTTATTTATTTTATTTTATTTATTTTGGGGGGGTTACTGGAAATCAAACTCACACTTGCCGGGCAGCCACTGACCACTGAGCTAAACCCATGGCCCCTTACTGTAATAATTTTTAAAAATTAGGTATTCACTGTATATTTCAATCACATCTCATATCCATATAACATCTTAGCTCCTTCAGACTTTTCTTCAAATAATCACCTTTTGCAAAAGGCCTACCCTACTTGTATACAGTTGGGTTTCAGGCCCTAATATTTGCAGTATTTTATGGTTTTAAGAACTGTCTTCAAATATATAATCCACTTTCTCATTGTATATGCTGTTTCTTGGTGATTTGCCTCTAGTAAGGTACAAATGTTTTTGTTCTCTGATGTACTCAAGGTTTTAGGAGTTGTACTTGACATATAATAAGTATTCAATACAGGCTTTGTTGGATGAATAAGTTATACTGTCATTAATATGGGATGGATAAAGCAATAAATTCAAATGCATACAGGATTTTTTTTTTTTAAAGAAGAGCCACTTTTCTGAGCTGGGGGAATAATGCATAGACATTGACATTTGCAGATATTCTTTTATACTCCAAATGAGTTTTTGGAGTCTGTTTTGTTACTCCTTTATACTTGGGAACCCACGTAGCTGAAGAAGGAAAAATGTAAAATGAATCTTTTTTTGCTGCATTAATTTTATTTTACATCTCATGATTGTCTTTGAATGCTTATTAGATGGTAGATACTGTTCTGATCTGTGTATAATACTAATTTAAGAAATTCTACAACCACTTTACCAGGTACAGTTTATTTGTAAGCCATCATTGAAGGTCTTTGAACTTATGCTAAGAGTATGCTTCCCCAGGCTGTTTCTTTGGTGGGGGGAGCTGCCAGGAATTGAACTCAGGATCTTGCGCTTGCCGGGCAGGCACTGCGCCACTCAGCTAAATCCCTGGTCCCTCCAGACTGTTGTCTTACATTGAGGAGGAGCTTTCCCCACCTACATTTGAACCTTAACACAAGGCTTGCCTGAAATCCACTAAGACTAATCCTATTATGTCCTTTATCTTTTGTTTTTCTTTGGTGACGGTTTTGGGGATTGAACCTAAGGTCTTTACTCTGGGCTATCTCCTTAGCCCCTCCTTTTTAAAAGGGCAGAATTAACATTTTATTATTTGTAATCAGATGGCAGTTGGGTATACAGTTTAGATACTTCATATTTCTTGGTAAATAAGAAAAAATCAAAAGTTTTAAACAGCCAGTAGCAGGTTATGTTCTTCAGAAAACACAATTAGTTTAATTCATTAATGGTGGGTGGCTTCAAGCTTTTCCTTATCGAAGCCAGAAAACTCCAACTTCTCCCCCTTTAAAAAAAAACTGGAAGATTGGCATGCATTTAACTTCACGCTCTGTAGCACATCGTGACAGTCATCCACATTTACTTTACGGAACAACACATTGGAATATTTTTCAGACAGGGAATGAAAGAAAGGTTGATCATTTTGCAGACCCACATCACGTAACTGAGAAATCAACTACTACAAGTTTATCTCTTGCACCAGGCAAGGCTTGCTGAAAGGCCTCTTTGGTTTCAATCTGCTGCACCATTCTGGCTTCTGGGGGCCTGATGAGCAATTGAAGCAAGCGATGGATGCGGATGGAAGGCATGGGTATTTTTTATTTTTTATTTTTTATTTTTGAGACAGGGTCTCACCAAGTTAAGTTACCCAGACTAAGCTTGACTTTGTGGTCCTCCTGTGTCAGTGTCCCAGAGTTGTGAATTACAGGTGTGCACTACCATGCACCTTTTCCTCTAGGTTCCATTATCCCTTTTTATGCCTTGTGTCTCCTACTTTAATTCCCACAAAGTTCTGGACTTCTATCTTTTCATTCTCCAATTCTGAAAGCTTTCCATTGTACCACCCACATTTGTGCATGTATAATATTTCTGCTTGCACAACTATTAAACATATCAAACTGAACAAGTCCAAAATGGAATTTTACTTTTCTCTTCTAAACCTGCCCTTACATCTGCTTTGCCCTCATGGTTTCTTCATCTCAGTTGTTAGCAGCTTTCACTTGCTCTGACCAGAAACCTTAGGATCATTTTTGACTCTTACTCTCATGTCCCGCATTCATTTCATCATGATATTTTTGGCTTAACTTGCAAAAGATTGAGAATTCATTCAGTTTTTGCCACCATTCTGTCTTGCTGGGTAATGACAGCACCTTCTATAACACATCTCCCGGCTTCTACCTTGCCCTCTCTACCTTCTATTAAGAAAGCAGTCAGAATGATCCTTTGCATATGTAGATGGTAAGGGATTTTGTACCATATTTAAAGAATTTCATAAGTTGATAAGATTAGAAGGATAGTTTTAGGCTCTTTTTGCTGAATCATCTTGGCTGTAGAAGCACATTTCATGTATGCTTTGAGTCTGTGTTTGAGTGGTTGGGGAAGGAGTTGTCAGAGATGGCTCATAGCCTCCTTCATTTCTCCCCACCAACCCTTCTGTTTCCCACATGTCTTGCTAGAGAAAGAAAAGGCTGTGTGGATTTGCTATTGTGGAAAATTACTTTGAGTGGAAGTCAGGACCATTCTTAGTTCATTACTACTTGTAATCTCCCATAGCAACACTCTTGCTTTCCCCCAACTCCTGCTATGTTTAGTGTTCTTTTATATACGTGTCATTTGTGTTTTACTACATTCCCAGATAAGAGGATTGTATTTCTTAGGACTTTTGGCTCTATTTGAATTAGTATTTTATACAGTAAACTCTTTTTTCAACTATTCAAAAAGCATTCTTACAGCCTCCTGTCAGGGTTTTATTTTTGTTAATTGAGTTTCCAACAATGGTACTGGATGTGATAATAAAAATAAAAATACAAGTAGGTGAAGAAGAAATCATGTGTAAGATTGGGGAGAAAAGTAAAGATATTTTTATTAGGTACTCTGTCAGACAATAATGTTGAAGATATCTAGGGGAGCTGTACTGTATGCTACATGTAAAGAACCTTGGTTTTTAAAAATAACTTCACCTAGAAATCAAGCATGTTAGTGCATGCCTATAGTCCTAGCACTCTGGGAGACTGAGGTAGGAGGTTTGCCTTGAGGCCAACCTGAGCTAAATAGTGAGACCTTGTGTCAAAAGTGAATAAATAAATAAATAAATAAAATTTTACAAAGAACTTCACAGTTCATTTTTTTAAATCTCTTTGTAGTCTTTTTCTAAAGACAAATGTTCTCTGATTACTTTGACTTTGACTGAGAGATCACTTATATATACTTGGATCAGTAATCATACCACAATTTGATACTTATTTTCTTGGTCTGAAATATATACCTGATTCTTCAAGTTGTTTCTTAGACCTGTGTTGTCCAACATGGTACTCATTAGACCAGCTATCTAGCTCTTGAAATGTTGGTAGTCTGAATTGAGATGTGTTGACATGAAAATACACATGGAAGTTAGAATGGTTACTATAAAAAATAAATAAGATATAAATATCTTCTTGGTAATTTTAAAATATTGGTTATATGTTGAGCTTATAATATTTTGGATATATTGAGTTAAATGAAATTAATTTTGTCTTCATTCTTTATCTTAATATGACTAGTAGAAAATTTAAAATTACAAATGTGATTTGTAGTATGTTTCTTTTGGAAAATTCCTGTCTTAAGAGTCTAAATTAGTCTCTCTCTTTCTCTCTTTCTCCCCTTTTCTCCCCCCCATCCTCTTTCTCTCCCTCTCTCCTTCCCCTCTCCCATTCTTTCTCCTTTCTCTCTTTCTTTGCAGTACTAAGGATTGAACCTAGAACCTTCACACTGAGCTACATCCCCAGCCCTTTTTATTTTTAAGACAGGACCTTATTAAGTTACTACATTACCCACGCTGGACTCAAACTTGTGGTCTCCTTGCCTTACTTAAGACTTCAGAGTGCTGGCTTTATATGTGTGCGCCACCATGCCCCACTATATTTCTCTTTGGCCTCAATACATATGGTGTTATTTATTTCAATTAATTATCTTCTATACATTCACTAAAACTTATTTTAGTATTGTTATAAAAAAGTTTTTTTCTAAAGTGAACTACTTCTTGTTTTTATTCTTTTAGTATTAACTTTTTCAAGCTTTGAGCTCTTTTTCTTTAACCCATTTGGTTTTTGCCATATCCTACCCATGGTATTACATAAGCACAGCTTGTTTTTTCTTTACATTGCATGGAAGAATTTTGAAGAGGATGAATTGTCAGAATTGATAGTTTATTTGCATTCTGTGTTAATATTAGGATAAATGATAATAAAATTTTATAATCTGTCCATTATTAACATATACTTTTGAAATTTAAAGGAGAGGCAAATTTTATCTGGTAGAAAAATATAAATTGAAAATTTTACATATAAGGACAAATAATGTCTGCTTAAAAGTAAAACCCAGCAAACAGAAACACTATTACTACTGGTCCTCCACACCCCTCCCACCAATATTACGATTGATATTTCAAAGATTTGTTTATATTAATTTATATTAGTCTTTTAAAAATTCTAATCTTTTTTGGAAAAAAGCTTTTGAAAGCACATTTATATGATGTTTAGTGAGTGCATTTTAGGATTAAGCCTTGAGTTGTGTCTAAAACCACAGAGCAGGTGTATAACTCAAATCTGAGAACTTTTTAAAATTGGTACATATTTATAATACATAATGATCATAATCATCGTAGGGAATTTGTACATGTACATAATGTATCTTAATTCTTTTTTTCCTGTTCCCCTCCCTTCTCTTCAACCCTTCTTCCCTTCTTCATTTACAAAAAGTTTGTTGTCAGTTTCTCTTTTCTTTTTAATTCCATCTCCCTTTCTTTCCTTTTCCCTCCCTCTTGGTCCCCTTCCCATTTGAACATGTTCTTTCTACTTCCCAGTGTCTGTCCTCCACTTTGGTCCTTATTTACCCTTTGGGTTTCTCACATAAGAGAAACTGAGATAGTTAAGCCTATGTGTCTGATTTATTGCGCTTAAAATTGTGGTCTTGAGGTTCATCCATTTACCTAATGTCTCTAGTTTATCCTTTTTTTATGGCAGAGTAGTACTTTATTGTATATGAAAACCACATTTTCTTTATCCATTCACCTGTTTATGGGCATCTGGGCTGTTTCCAGGATTTTTCTATTATAAATTTTGATGCTGTAAATATGGGTATGCATATGTCAGTATACTATGGTGCTTTTAATTCTTTTAGGAAGATACTTAGAAGGGGGATAGCTGGTCAAATGGAACCTCTAGTTTTAGTTTTTTGAGGAAAATCTGAGTACTTTTTAAGTGAACTACTGATTATTGACTAGCTTTAGATTAAAGAGCTGTTTACTTTGGAGGTCTCATCTAGTTTAAAATGTATAGTATTGTTAATTGTAGTCACTCTACAGTGCAATAGAATACCAGAACTTACTTCTCCTATCTAATAAATGTTGTACCTGTTGACTAATATCTCCTTATCTCCCTCTTCTTCTCAGCCTCTGATAATCAGTATTCTACCTGTATTTCTTTTTTTGTTTGTTTTGTTTTTTGAGAAAGGGTGTTGCTGTGCAATTCAGGCTGGCTTTGGTCTCACTGTATAGTACACGGTGGCCTCAAATAAACTTGTAGCAATCCTCCTGCCTCAGCCTTCTGAGTGCTGCAATTATAGCCATGTCCTTCCATGCCTAGCTCTACCTATATTTTTATGGGTTCACTTATTTTAGTTTCCACAGAGAAGTAAGATTATGTGGTGTTTGTCTTTCTATGCCTGATGCATGTGCCTTAACGTAATGGCCTCAAGCTTAATGTGTGTTGGATGTTACACTTTTCTTAGCTGAGTAGTATGTTTATTCACACATTTTCTTTATCTGTTCATCCATTGATGGACACTTAGGTTGATTTTGTATTTTGGCTTTTGAGACTAGTGCTGCAGTAAACATAAAGTGCAGATAGCTCTTTAACATACTAATTTCCTTTCCTTTGGAGAAGTACCCATTAGTGAGATTGTATTGTGTAGTAGTTCAATTTATATTTTTTGAGGAACCTCTACACTATTTTCTGTAACAACTGTATTAATTTAGATCTGTACCAGTGGTATAGAAGGCTTCTATTTCTCCAAATCAACATCAACATCCAAACCCACATCAACTTTTGTTATTTTTGCATTTTTTCATAATAGCCATTTCAATTGGGTAAAGTGATACCTAATTTTGATTTTCTTTTCCCTGATAATTAATGATAGTGGAAATTTATTTTGTACATCTGTTATTCAGTTGTATGTCTTCTTTTGAGAAATGTTTATTCATGTCTTTTACTTGGTTTTAAGTGGATATTTTGGTTTTGCTATTGAATTCCTTAGTACTATATTTTACATACTAACTTCTTGTCAGATGCAGAGTTTATAGTTATTTTCTCTCATTATGTAGGTTGTCTCTTCACTCGTTGCCTTTATTCCTTTTTGAAAATTGTAGTTCTAATAGATGTTTAGTGATATTTTATTGTGGTTTTATTTACTGTCCCTAATTGCTAAAGATGTTGAACATTGTACGTGCTTATTGGTATTTTATATATCTTCTTCAGTGAAATATCTGCTTATGTCTTTTGCCCATATTCTAATTGGATTGTTACTTTACTGTGGAGTTTTAAGAGTTCTCTAAATGTGAGATTGAAAAATACGGTATGCATGTAAAATTTTTTAAAAGTCTTACTGTAAAGTATGTTGCCATTAGACCCCCTCAAGGTGCTCCTCTTACTTTGAACGCACAGACCAGTTACCCTTGTCCTTGCTGCATCGGTTCTGGAAGTCTTCTTTCAGGTCCTTAGCTGTGCTGCTATGGCTTTCTTGATGTCCCAAATCAATTAAAAAAGTTCACCTTTTGTGATCATTTTCACTTTGGGGAGTAGCCAGAAGTCACACAGCGCCAGATCTGGTGAATCAGAACACACAATCATTTCTTTATGGGCCTTTCTTTCCATTAGATGACGCTCAACAGCATCATTCACTGTATTTTTGGTCATGCCTCATAAAGTCCCTCTTGAATGAAGACTTCGAGACCTACACTGTCAGTCACCCTTGTGTATTGTGGATACAAGTTCTTTGTCAAATATGTGCTTTGCAAAAATTTTTTCAAGTCTCTAGCTTAAATCTTTTCATCTTTTTTATAGGGTTCATAGATCAAAAGTGTTTTTTTTTTGTGATGCTGGGTTTGAACCCAAGGCCTTGTACATACTCGGCAAGTGCTGTGCTGTTAAAGTCCATCCTCAGGCAAAGGTTGTTGTTTTTGAATGTATGGCTGGGAATTGAATCAAGGACAGTTGAATATGCTAGGCATGTTTCTGCCAGGCAAATTTTGTGTCTAGGGTATAGTTCAACAGTATAGTACTTATCTAGCTAGCCCTGTGCAGAGTACTATACTCAATCCCCAACACTGTGGGAAAAAAAATTTTTGTGTGTAATCCAGTGTGTCCTTCCTTTTGTGTATTGTGCTTTTTGTGTCACAATACACAAAATGCAGTCTTTACCTAATGCTGAGTCCTAAAGATTTTCTTTATTTTTTTCTAAAGGTTCTGTATTTTTATACTTTGTATTTAAGTGTATAACCCATTTGGGGCTAATTTGGTGTTCATCTTTTTTTTTTTTTTTTTTGGTACCAGGAATTGAATTGAGGACCTTGCACTTGAGAGGCAGGTGCTTATGCTGCTGAGCTATGTCCTCAGCCCTGGAGCTAATTTTGGTACAAGATGTGATTTCAGTTTAAACCCTTCCCTCAAGCCATGGCAGTCCAATTGCACCAGCATCACTTATTAAAAAGGGTGTCTCTGCTCCACTGAATTCCTTGTGCAGTGATGTGAAAAAGTCAGTTGGGCATGTTTGTTTGGACCTATTTCTGGGTTTTCCATTTGATTCTGTTTGTCTATATGCCTTCTGCATGCCTTTCTGTCAATGATGCAGTCATGTAATTTTTCTTCTTTACCATTTTTCTGTGACTGAAAATGTTTTCACATGTTGACCCAGCCTTGAATACTGGGAACAAATCCCATTTTGTTGTGTTTTGTGCATATTTTACACATTGCTGGGTTTTGCCTATTAATATTTTGTTCAGGAATTTTACATCCAAATTCATGAGAGATACTGATCTGAAGTTTTGTTTTGGCTTTGTTTTTTATTTTTTTGGTAATATCTTTATTTGGCTTTGATAACAGGGTAATATTGGCCTTACAAAGTACTGTAAGTTAAGAAGTGTTCCCTTCTCTGTTCTAGAAGAGATTATACCATATTAGAATATGGTATTTACATATTTTTGGTAAAATTCTCCAGCAAAGTCATCTGGTTTAGGGGAGCTTCACTGTAACTTCAGTTTCTTTAATGGCTATGAAATAATCAGATTATGAGTCTCATCTTGAGTTCTGATAATATGTGGTTTGAAGAATTGGCCCATGTTTTCCACCTATTGAATCTGAGTATACTTTATTCTTTTTTTTTTTTTTTTTTTTTTGAGACAGGGTCTTGCTGTGCAATTCAGGCTGGCCTTGAGCTCACTTTGTAGCCCAGGCTGGTCTCAAACTCAAAAAGATCCTCTTGTCTCAACCTCCTGAATATTTCTTTGTTGTCCTTATAGTGGCTGCAGAATCTGTAGTAATAATCTCCTATTTTATTCTATTGGTGATTTGTAATTTTTTCCCTCTCTCTCTCTCATTCTTTCTTAGCTTTTTTTTTTTTTTTTTTGTATTGGGGATTGAGCCCAGGGCCTTCGACTTGTGAGGCAAGTACTATACCAATGAACTATGCATCCAGCTTGAAGTAGCAATTAATTGTATACAAAGCATATTTCTGGGAATTTAAAGAAAAATCTGTTTCCGTGACATTTCATGAGACACAAGAAACCTCTGTGGTGACTCTGATGTGTAAAGCAGACTCCAGCTTCATATTGGGGACATACTATAGAAATTCAAAAAAATAGCAATCAGAAAAGGGACAGAATTTTGTCTTTTGGAAAATTAATGTTTAAATGAATGGTAGAAGTAGTGGAAAAGGAAGTCGAAATGAATTTGAGGGATGCTACCTATATGGTACTGAGATGGTACGAATGTGGCTGGCTGTGAGAGTGAGGATGACATTCTGTGAGGCAGTATACTTACACAGTTTTAGAAAGGTAGAGAAAGGAGTTCCTTCCCCAGGCACTAAAAAGGAATTTAAATTTGAGCAGGAGCCAGTAGCCAGTAGCCAGTTTAAAGGTTCTTAATCAGAAGAATGATTTGAAAACTGTGGTCTAAATGAAACATGGCCAGTCCCCACTTGGAATGATAAAATGTTCTAGAATTAGTGTAATAGTTGTACAGTCTTGTCAATATACCAAGAACCACTGAACGGTAACTTTTAAAATGGTGAAGTTATGGTATATGAATTACACTTATATAAAGATTAATTTAAAATAAGACAGCCACAGAAAAAATAAGCCAGACAAGTCCCACCATGCTACCCACAGGTACATGCAGCCTTGGAGAGATACTAAGGTGGTCCTGTTGTAAGCTTTTAAAATTATGATGTGATTTTTAGTGGTACTTTTCATGACTTGATTGTGTGGTGCTTGAGTATGGACAATGTAAGGGACAGGACAATACTGCATAGGGGAGGGTGCAGTATAGTGCTGCTAACTCCCTTGTTTTGTGCTCACCCATACACAGTCCTAGAATCCTGCGTGTGTTAGACATTACAAGCTCATGTGTGACTTGGCGGATACAATGGTGATTACTGCTAATATGTGGTATTTCCTCCTATCTAGTACATTTGCGTGTGTGTGTGTGTGTGTGTGTGTGTGTGTGTGTGTGTTTAAAGCCAGTTGTTTATTGTTAAGCAGACATATAAGTTGTTTCTTAATTAATTACAAAACTTGTGCATATTGTATTACTTGTAAAATAATAAGTGGTTTTAGGCAGAATTGGTATAGGAAGTACGTAAGTGTACCATAATTTTTTGTTCACGATATTGTTACAATTACAACATGACTAATACTAGAAATGTTATAATCAAATTTTTAAAAATAAAAGAAGTTATATTACTCACATACATTAACTGTTTTACATATTTATATGTGACTCACGACTGTTCCTCTTTACTTAGTGTAGCCCAGGCTGCCAGACAGGATGGACACTGTAGTTTAACCACTGACATCACCTGAGGGCTTGTTAGAAACAGTAATTTAATCCAAAACTCCATCCGATGCCTAGTGAATCAGAATCTACCAATAGTTCTGTTTGGTTGGTTGGTTGGTTGGTTTTTGAGATAGGATCTGGCTGTGTAGTTCAGGCTGGTCTTGAACTCACTGTATAGCCCAGGCTGGCCTCGAACTTTTAGCAGTTCTTCAGCCTCAGCCTTGTGAGTGCTGGGATTACAGGTGTGAGCCACCATGCCCAGCCTTGAATTTGCTTTTTTGACAGTAATGCAAGTATTTTGTTTGCATGGCCAAGTTTGATCAGCTCAAACTTGAAGGGAATTAATCAAGCAGCTATTATGTATGTGAATCCTGAACAGCAGAGAGATTATAGTAAGGGCAGATTCATTTAGATCCTATGCAAGTAATCCAAACGAAGACTGATGGACAATCCATTTCTGTCCAGGATGAACAGGTCCCAAAAACGAGGTACCCGCGGATGAATAAAAAAGTAAGAAGATAAAGAAATACAAGAGAGACAATGTTCTGGGATCAGGGGACTTACAGTTCTCTTGTCTGCAGCCTTGAATCACCTTTTCAGTAACGTTTTATTGAGATAAAACAAAAGAGGCAACTGGGCTAATGGGTGAATATCAATCATTTTAGCAAGAACAAGACAACTCAGTTACCATAGGCCTGAGCCTTGACTAGATAGTCATCCATGTCACCCTTCTTTTCTGCATATCACAGCAAAACATTTAGCACCAGGGCTTACAAAGCTTTTTGCTAGACTTCCTCCAGAACACAACAACCGAGGCTAGGTTATGCCTAAGGCAATACATTGAAAGATTAACTAAAGAATGTCCTCCACAATGGACGTTTTAAAGAAGTAAAACCAATAGAATATAGTGACCAGAATTCAGATAATGGAGGCAAATACTAAATCAAAGAGTCTGATCAAGTTTTGGCACTGGGCAGCTGAAAATTAAGTGGGCTATTGACAGAAAATCAAAAGCCTGGGTGGCATAAAAAGCTGTAATTATTCTTTATTTCTAGTCCGCTAGAACTTTTTTTTGCAGAAAATCAGCATCATAAGAACATGAGAAAATCTTGAAAAAGACATGGGAAAAACCCTTTTGTAATTTAAAAATCCTAAAATACATATGTTCTTTTTTTGTATGTTATCTTAATTTCTTAGTTATATGTGAACTTGGTTTTTTTTGTGGTACTGGGAATCGAACTCAGGACCTTGCACTTGCGAAGCATGCGCTGTACTGCCGAGCTCCCTCCCTGTGAACTTGTTTTTAGTGTTTTAAAGCCAGTTTGTATACTTTTAGCATTTACAGAGATATTTTCAGTGTTTCTTTGTAATTTAGTTTTTTAAAGAATTCTTATAACCAATATGAACATAACGGTATGTTGTAACATACAATAACCATTGTTAATTTTTCACCCTGTCTGAAATGCTGTATTGTTTTTATGTCATTTCGTTTATGTCTGTATGTTTGTTAATACACTTTGGTTCTTTTATCGCTAAAATAAAATTTTAAAAAAATTTAAAAATTAAAAAAATTATTATAAAATATGTATACCTTCAGTCAAATTTTAAATATGAATATTAAAAATATGAATGATTCCAGTATTTACATTGTAGATTTGTGGGTTTTTTGTTGTTTTTTGGTACAGAGAATTGAACTCAGGACCTTACGCTTGCCAGCCAGGCACTTGAGCCACTGAGCTATATCCCCAGCCCTACATTGTAAATTTGTAAATTAAAATTTTTAGTTCTAATAGGCATTGCGGAGAAGGTACATCGATACAACTTTTCATATGATAATTTGGCACTATACAACTTTTCATATGATAATTTGGCACTATTTGTTAAAACTAAAAAATGCACAAATTCGTGATTCAGTGATTTCACCTCTAGAGTTTGTTCTGCAGATAGGTTAGCTCTATCTCCCTCAATCCACAGGCTAATTAATCATATTTACTGATTATGTCAGTGTTTTCAGGAAAACATTTTTCTTGTAGATTTGGTCAAAATTGCATCATTTCATGGGAGATATTTTCAACTTATTCTGGTTTACTGCTAGTACTTTAAAAAGTTATATTTCCTTTCCACCATTGGTAGTATTTTTACAATAGTTTTGTTGGTTTCAGAATGATATATCAACCTTGCTCTTTTTGTTTCTGTTTTTGTTTTTGGCTCAAACTGTGATCTTCCTGTCTCGGCCTCCCAGAGTGCAGGGATTCCAATCATGTATTGCCCAAGCATGACAGAATATATTTAATTTGCAGAGAAAGTTCACAGTCAGTAATTTTTTCACTCTAAGTCTAACATCATTTATAATTAATGTGTGCTGAAAATTTTTTAGAGCAGCCACATCCATTGGAAATGCTAATATTTTGGTTATTCATTGCTGTAAAAATTAAGCATGTTAGTTGAGACATTGTTTAGTTGAGACATAAAATTAATTACTGGAATAATGAAATATTTCATTCAAACAAGAATGTAAAAGCCATAAAAGTATTCTAAATCTCATTATGAAAGACATTAAAAATTATAACTAGAAATGAAAAATAGCAAATATGTTTGTTAATAAGTACAAATGCTTATAAATATTAATGTATACCAGTTGTGTTTTATTTATGTGCACATATTTATAAAGATGACCTATTCATGTATATGTATATTTATATAAATTGTAAATATTAATATAGTAATATAAAATATTAAGTTCACATGTCTGATTTGCTGATGAATATGTAAATTAGATGATTTCAGTAAATTTATTGTTCAATAAATTAGGTTTTTGAGAGTACCCAGAAATATGTTTGAGGGTACGCATTCTAGATACCAAAAGCCTGAAAGCAGAGGGTCAATAGGGCATTTGTTACATACGTCATGTGTGATAGAATATGTTGCAGCCATGAAAAAGAATGAGTAGAGGCACATCTCTTAGGATTATAGAACTTCCAGTGTGTGTTTAAGAAAAAAGGGAAGGTTCAGTATAATTACACAGTTTTTTTACCTTTTCAGTTAAAAAAAAAAGGAACAGCAAGAGATAAATGCTTGAGTATGTGTTTCTATGTACATAGAATATATTTGGAAAAGCACACAAGAATTGTTGTGATTGTCACTAGGGTTCTAAAAGGTGGAAACAAAAGTGAAGAGGCACTCTTTTATTGTGTTAATTTTGATCATCCAGTAAAAATAATTTTTTTTACAGTGCTAGGAAATTAATTTATAACATTATAGTTGCTCTAGAAAAGCAAGATAGAAGAAAAGCCTTCCAAAAATAACTATTGTTAAAAATTTACTTTATTGTTTCCTTTCAGCCTTTTGTATGTTTATTTTACTTACTATGACATTAATATTTTCTAGTTGTCATATACTCCACACCATACTTTCAGAAATAAAATGGGGACCTGAAAAAGGCTTAGAACCCTTGTTTTTAGCATTCATTTAGTAGCCTGTTGTAATTGTGATGGGAAGGCACTGTGGTTATGTATATGACACTTCTGTTTCTGGGCTGATGCCTGATCTTGTGCATTGGTCTGGGGCCTCTTGCTTTCTCTTGCTTGTGTTTCTGTCTCTGGAAGCTTCATAGTCATAAAGGTTGATGATGACAGCCTATTGGGGAAATCTGTCTCCTATTGGATGTTTAGGTTTTTCTCTCTTTTTTAAAAAATTACACATAGTATACTAATGTCTAGTTTAACCGAGTGAGTATCATTTTGACCCAGTGGACATATTGGTCCTCCAGGGTTATTGAGAATACAGGTATTTTGGTCATTTAGATTATCTTGTGTGTAAAATTACATGAAATTACTTTATTGATCAATTTTCTACACAATAACATTAAGCTTTTTCAGACTTTTCTTGTTTTTATTTTATAGAAATTATTTTTGCTAGATCAATTATTTTCTTTTTATGTTTTAGAACATTTATTGATTCAATTTTTGTTCTTAATTTTACCAGTTTTGGCCTTTGTATGTTAGTTTTCTTTTTAAAGATACTGGATCCTGCATGTTGGCCATGCTGACTTCAAACTCCTGGGGTCAAGCAGTCCTTGTGCCTCAGCCTCCCTTATAAACTGGGACCACAGACACATGCCACCATGCCCAGTATTTCTGGTTTGAGCTTCTACCAAATTCAGTTTTCCTACATCAAATGTTGTACACAAATTTTGTCAAGAGGTGTTGATCTATTAATTTTTAGACAGTAGTATGACTTACCTTGTGTAGATTTTTGTCAGGGATTGCTTGATTATATTGATTTAATTGCCATTTGCAATCTTTACAAGTTAGAGAAGAGACTTTTTTTTCTTTTTGGTGGTACTGGGGATCAAACTCAGGACCTTGCGCTTGCAAGGCAGGTGCTTGTGCCACTGAGCTATATCGCCAGCCCCAAGACTGGTATTTATTAGCTAATCTCTGAGAAAATTATAACAGTTTCTCAGTGATATTGTAGAACCGCTAAATCCTGTCAAACTCAGTGAGTCTCAAAATTCTTTGCATCCTTTTGTATTTTAGTTGCCTCTTCACTATGAAAGTATTCGTCATGATACTGATGTCTTTGTTTTGGGGCATTCCTGTTCATGATAGGATTCTAAAATGTGGACTTCTGTTTGCTTGTAATTTATCCTTGACTTTGGTAAAGTTTTGTTATGTAGATCCTATTGATTTTTTTTCTATCACACAGGCAACACCTGGGGAGAACAACAAGGCAATTTGGATACTTCAGATATAGATCTTTGTACTGACTTAAGCCAGATTTCAGGTCCTTTAAATTGACTGCTAAATTATGTTAAGTGCACTCTCAACTGCTAGGGAAAGTTGAAGCAGTCGGCTTTTCTTTTAAACTATTTCAGCTGAATTTCCAGATACGAAATTATTTGATCAGAGGATATTACCATCTTTATAGATTTTACATTGTGTTGATTTTCAAAAGGATTAAATTAATTTATGATATCAGCATTGTGTAAGTGCTTCAATTTTAATATATTTTCATTATAATTAGGTATCACTATTTTTTTAAATGTTTTGCTTAATTCAGTGTATTGAAGTTTTGTTTGAAAAGGAAAATTTAAAGTGAAAACTGCTTCATTGACATTTACAGTTACTTTGTATAGGAGCAAGAAGTCAGAAGCAGGTTGGAGATGTTAGCACTTACCAAGATATGCAGTTATATGATCTTGTGTGCTCTGCACTAATATGTTGAATCAGAACCAGTTTAAAAATTAAGACTGGACATTATCATAATGAAATAGTGTGTCCTTGGAAGGAAAGCTGTGAAGAGTACTACTCTTCTGCTCTTGGAACAGGGGAGTCTATTGTTCTTTTGTCTTATGTTCCTCTAGAATCTGAATAGAATAATATGCTACTTTTATCCTGAAATTTGACCAATTTTGCTTAAATCTGTCTCTGTCTATTCAGGACAGTTTAAAAAGTTACTTTTTAGTTCTTTGCCAGATTAGGAATATGATATGTATTTTGCAGGGAAGTAAGTTAACATTTTTTGTAATTTATTAGTTTTTTCTTGTTTATTTTTCTTTAGCTAAAATGTTAGTACAGCACCACTGTTTCCTTATATGTGTGTTGTTTTTACTTTTACTTGCATTTGTTTTATGTTTAGTTTATTCTCATGCCATAAGCTTTATTTCTTCTGGGATGTCTTTTTTTTTCTCTGAAACCTCCTATTCTGGCTTAGGAAATTTGTTCCTTTTCTGTCAGTATCACCCCAGTGTGGCAGAGGAGCTCGTGTGTGGGTTAATCCAAGGAAGAGCTCTGTAAGTAGGTGGTGTGTTGGGTGCTTTATTCAGCTGGGATATGTTCAGTGACAAGAGAGTCCACTTCTAAGCCCTTAAGTTCAACATTACACTGCATTTTTAAGCATGTGCAGCAACAATCCACCACTCTTTCAGGCTGTGGAGCCTGTGTCCAGTTGCAGTGTGTGAGCTGGGCACACCTCCCAACTCTACTGTTCTCATGCTGGAATGGAGTGACATGCATTGCTTCTTTAAAGTGACATCTTTTAGTTACTTGGTGGCCTTTTGGATATGTATATCCTCAGTGGCCTGGGTGGTTTCATAGGTGTTCTTAACTGAACACCAAGGTTTTAATCTCTTGGTTTGCATGATTTTGTGAGGTTTTCTGGGTCAAGAGAATAATGAATCATAGGATAGTTTAGGCTGTTTATAGGAAGATGAAGAGCAGTGGTTCCTGGGATAATTCATCCTCACTGAGTTTGAATAAGGTTTTAATTCAAACTGATTTGGGGGGATAAGTTCTTGCTTTATTGCCCAAGCTGGACTTGAATTTGAGAGCCTCCTGAGTAGCTGACACTATAGGCAAATACCACTTTTTCCTGCATTTAATCTTTTTAAAATAAAACATGGTACTAGTTCAGAAAATGAAGAACAGTTAAATGGGAGGTTGAGTGAATATTTTTATTTACATATACATTTATGATACTTCTAAGACTTTCATTCAACCCCAAGCCAACAGTTTTTTTAAAACTAGACTCTATAGCTGAAGATTCAATCTATCTTCCTTTTCTTCCTCATCTTTCCCTCCATCCATCCATTCATCCATGTCGTTAAGCCAATAAATTATATCTACTTCTTTTAAAAGATTTACTTTTGACTCTTACCTTTGTCTATAATTTTTTAGTAATTTGTGAGTTACATACTAGATCTTTGATCTCCCCTTCTTCCTTCCCCATCCCTGTTTCCCTTTCTCCCCATCTCCCTGTTCCCACCTAACTTCCGTCTGTTTCCTCCCCTTTCTCCCATCCTTCCTTCTCACATTTCTTTTGCAGCTAGCCATGTCTTTTAGGCTAGTATGAAGGGATGAAGTTCTGTGCAATGCTTTGTGCCATCACCTATTTGTTGTAAGAGTTACTGAACATATTTTGTATAGCAAGGTCTCTTTTGGCTGGTGAGGGTGCCTTCCAACTCTGCTAGGTGTAGCAAGGACACTGCCCTCAAGGCACTGGTGTACCAACTAATGGAGTGATAAAATTACTGTATATAATGTGAGAAAGTCACAATTTATAGTATACTCAAGAGGTGAATGTAGAGTTTAGAGAAGACAAATTCAAGCATAACCTGGCATCTTGGTGAGACCCGGTCTCAAAACAGAAAGGGCTGGGGGATGTAGCTTAGTGAATAGGCCCTGAATTCAGTCTCTGGTTTGGGGGTGGGGGAAAAACATATTGACCAGTAATTTAAGGACACTATTCTACCTATAACTTTTTTTCTTTCCTATTTTACCTGTAACTTATTTTTCTTTCCTTTGTACTAGAGATTAAACTCGGAGTAATGAGCTATGTTCCCAGCCCTTTCTGTCTGCCTGCCTGTATCTGTCTGTCTCTGTCTCTCTCTCTGTCTCTCTCTCTGTCTCTCTCTCTGTCTCTCTCTCTCTGTCTCTCTCTCTCTCTCTCTCTCTCTCTCTCTCTCTCTCTCTCTCTCTCTGTTTCTCCTGTCATCTATTATTTTGAGACAGTCTTGCTGAATTCACCAGGGAAGTTTTAAAATTACAGTCATTCTGTTTTGGCCTCCTGAGTAGCTGGGATTATAGGCATGTGTCTCCATGCTCAGGTTTTACCTATAACTTTATGTCTTGATCATTTTGCTTCCCAAAGCATTATTTTATTTGGGACTGGAAGTGGAGCTTAATGGTGGAGCTTGTGCTTAGCATGGCTGATATTATGGGTTCAACACCAAAAATATCACATCATTTTATCATATTCCTCTAAAATTAGTCATTAACATGATTCTTTCATAGGTACTTATTTACAGTTTTAGTTCCAGTTGTGAAGATGCTCCTTGTAGGTGTACATCACAACTCTCAAAATAATTAATAGTTGTCAAATGTTTGAGTTTAATAATTTTTCAGGGCTTTCAGGTTTTATAAGATAGTAAAATGTTATAAATTTCTTTGAAGTTTCAGCTTTTTAAAAAAGTAGTTTAAGCAGTCTCTGAATTGTTTGGTATGCATGACTTTTGTTAGTCATTCAAAATCCCTTCTCTATTTCTACACCTCTTCTAATCCACTCCCTGAAGGGTTCCTATGTGAGTCAGTATTCTGGTCTTGAGTATTTGAGGGTTTACTGTTGCAGGGCATGTCCTAGAAGACTCCTCCCGGTGCTTTTACCTTCCTTCAGGTCTGAATCACAAGCTAAACAGTGCAATGAAATTCTAAAGAAGTAGATTTGACTGAAAGAGATCTGCAGGCATGGAAATAAGTAGAGACTTTGTTCATAGCTTTAAATTTTTAAATCTGAAGTCTAATTTACATATAGTGAGACACAAATCTTGAGTGTTAAGTATATTTTGACAAATACATGCACCTGTGTAACCCACATATCTGTCAAGATTCACAACATTTCATCACCCTGTGGACTTCCCTTATACGCCTTCCTACTCAATACTTGTGTCTCAGAATATTTGATCTTTGTTCTGATTCTATTACCAAAGCATAAATTTGCCTATTACAGAACTTTATGTAAATAGAGTAATTTTGTGACTGGCTCTTAGCATAGTGCTCTTCAGGTTTGTGCATGTTACATCAACAGTTCATTTTTATTTTCTGAGTTGCATTATAGTACAGTATTACATTGAATGAATATACCACAAGAATTATTGATTTATATATACCAAAGAATTATTCAAAGAATATACCAAGGAATTTTTCATTTAGATGTTGGTGCAAATTTGGGTTGTTGCCCTTTTGCAGACTGTTTTCATTTTTCTTGGCTTCACATTTATTATTGTAGGGAATATGTTAAATGTATGGTTAAAAGTTACCTGCTCAAGGCCAGTGCTTGGAGCAAGTGATGGAGAGGAAGGGGAGTTGGAGATGAGTTGAGTGGTCATACTGTGGCCAGGGATATGTCAGTTATAGAGCTTGCCTTGTATGCAGGAGGCACCCTGGCTTTAATCCCCAGCGTCTCTCACACAGATATGTGCACACAGGCATAGCTGTACCATAAGTGAGCATACAGGTAATCTTATCCCAAGATAACATGGGAGGGTTTGAGATAGAATAAAACCATCACATTTACATTTTCACTGTGCTTAGATTGGAGATGCAGTAAAGGGGGTATGTCAGTTAGGTCTCTGACAAAGAGAAAAACCTGATCTAGACTAGCTAAAATAAAAGAATGTGAGGGGGAAATCACATGAATGAAGACATCTAGGTTGTATCATCCATGCTCAAAGCTTTTAAAAGCTAAGTGCACCCAACCCCATATCTCTTAGTGCTCATATCTCCTCTGACCTCTGTTCCTGTGCTTAGAAAAGGGTTTGGTGTTTTTTAAATCCCTGGTTAAGAAGTTGATGAGTGAGCGAATGTTCTGGCACCCCTGGGAGTCATACTGGAAGGTCATGGTGCTCCTTTCTCTATCATGCCGTCTAATCTGCCTAAGTAGTTCTCAGACTAATAGTCTCAGACTCATTTGTTTTCTTTTCACTCCTGATTTCTCTCTAATTCCTCGTGAGCTTTTTATTTTTTGAGACAAGATTTCTCTATGCAGTTCAGGCTGGCCTTGAACTCACTTTCTAGCCCACGCTGCGATTGATCCTCCTGCTTCAGCCTTCTGAGTGCTGAGATTATGGGTGGGCAGCACCATACCTGGCCTTTGACCGTCTTTTATAATCTTCATATGTCTCTTTCTCCATTGTAGTCTCTAAATCTTTGGGGTTACTCAGGCCATGTTTTGATATGCTCTTTTCCCCCTTTGTTCTCTTACCTGGATGGAAGTTAGATTTATTAAAAAAAAAAAAAAGATGCGAAGTACAGTATTAGAAGTAAGTCAGGGTGTATAAGTGATGGCAGCAGGCAAAGGACTGCGTGTGGTATGTGCTACTTTGCTATAAGGCAAAAGTGGAGTATATTCTGATAGTTACTATAATCAGAAAACAAGGAAGGGGATAGATGTGTAAAAATTTATGGAAAATTTCTAGTAGAGTTCTTTAGGGTTTATTTGTGAATAGGGAAAATAAATTATTCCTTGCTTTTAGAGTCTGTAGACTAACTACCCAAAATATAATCTTAGGCACATATCAAGAAATGTGTAATATATTTTATTTTTCTAAGTTAACAAATTAAAAATTGTAAAGAAAATGAAAAAGTATAATTGTACGGTTCAAGTAAGTCACTGACATTTCTATCTTTTCATTGCCCTTCCCACCACCCTTACCACTAGCACTCTCATTTCCTCATTGAGATTTTCCAGAAATTTTATATCTGTGCATCAAAGCCTGTTGCCTAAAGAAGGCTGACTCACTGATGATGATGGGGAAAGTGACCGTGTAGATGATGGGGAACGAGTTACCTAATAGGATTTGCTACTTGTGAAAATGATGAACTTTAGTTCTCTGGAAAATACATACATGGACGAAAATAAGAGTAATTTTATCCTAGAAATACGAAGATATGGGAGAAGTAAATACCTACTCTATTAGGTTCATCAAAGTGTATTTTTTTCTGGTTATTTGCTTATTTTCTTTGACACTTGCATATTACATGTAAACCTACCCCAACCACTGACCCTTGTGTAATAGTAATATGACTGACTTTTGAGTATAGTTTTCTTAAAATTTAAGCTTTGCCTTTTTTTTTTTAAGCTTTGCCTTTAATCACATGAGTAATACATAAATTCAGACAATATAGTTACTTTTAACCCAACCATGGGTAGCTAACTCTTTTTTTTTTTTAATCTTTTTGAGACAGGGTCTTGCTAAGCAGTTTACACTGGACTTGAGCTCACTTTTTGTAGCCCAGGCTGGTCTCCAACTCACAGTGATCCTCCTGCCTCAGCCTCCTGAGTGCTGGGATTATAGGCATATGCCACCACGCCCAGCTCTAACTCTTCTTACTAGTTTGGCATATATACTTGTGAGATTGTTTTACATGTACACAAACCATAATCTAACCCCATTTATACACTTGTTAAAATAATGATTAAAAATTATTATGTCTTCAGTAAGCTTTCTGAATTTTCTCTTCTGATTTTATTACTTCACCTAAGAGGTTTCTTCAGTGCCATGATACTACTTTCATTGTGCTTTTATTCAGTGTGTGAAAATATTGTCTGAGTCCTCTAATCGTGGTATTTTGGGGGTACACACACACGCGCATGCTTTTTTTTCTTATTTTGTCTTTTTGAGACAGTGTTACTGTGCAGCTCAGGCTGGCGTGGAACTCATTTTGTAGCCCAAGGAGGCTTTGAACTTGCAGCGCTCCTCCTGCCCCAGCCTCTGCTGTGCTACCGTGCCTGGCCAGTTGGTATTTTTAGTTAAATCATACAACAATTAAAGTAATTTTGGCCTTTAAGAATGTTTAGAGTATTTGCTGGCTGTCATGGCACACATGTATAATCTCAGCTATTTAGGAGGCTGAGGCAGGAGAAATACAAGTTCAAAGACAGCCTGGATAATTTAGCCCCAGACCCTGTCTCAAAGATGAAAAGTAAAAAGGGCTGGCTGGGCTGGGCCTCAGTGTGAAATTCTGGGTTCAGTCCCAGTACCTGATATGTGTGTGTGTGTGTGTGTGTGTGTGTGTGTGTGTGTGGCAGGTGTTTGAAGAATTTACTTCTATGCATAAAAACAGGGAGGCACACCTGCAGGGAACACATATTTCTGAAGCAGGGCTCCTCTTAAGTTCCTTAAAGAATAATAATAAACTTGTTTATGTCATAGTAACATAAATTTCATGGTTTTTAAAGTAAAACTTACATTCAAAGAAGAGTTGAACGTATGTCTGACTACTTTGTATACAGGATAACTCTAATCATTCTTCTGTCATTGGGTAGAAATTGTAGGGAAGTTTGAATATGCCAATTTACTTCAATTCTCATGTTTTGTTTTTTATATAGCATAGCAGAAATGAAAATATATAGGAATGAAGACACACTTTTAAAATTTAGCCTTTTCCATTTAACTGTAAGAGCATACACTGTTAATATTACATGATATACTGAATTTTTAAACAATTTTATGATACTGAAGGTGTTTAAGGAGACATTGTTCTTTTTAAAATATTCTGGTGTCTCTATAATGCTTTTTTGAAAATTATTTTGTTTTGTATTGAGTTATGTACATTGTTTTGGTGGTAGTAGTGATCAAACCTAGGGCCCCATGCATGCTAAGCAAGCATTCTACCACTGAACCACATCCCCAGCCCCAAAACATATGTTTTAAAATACATGTGTATGTATCTATATTCTTGATAGTGATGACAACCTCCTCCCTTCCCCTCCCCCGCCCGCTGGTGCTGGGGATCAAACTCAGGGCCTTGCCAAGTGATACACTACTGAGCTATATCCCCAGCCCTCGTAACTATACTGTTCATTTAGGAGGGTGTATAGTATAATCCCATTTTGATAAAATGGCAGCCCCTAGTGGTTTTGTTGGTGGAGGAAGAGGAGGGGAAATCCTAAACACTACTTCTTTTTTTTTTTTTGGTCTTTTTGAGACAGGGTCTTGCTATGTAGTTCAGGCTGGCCTTGAGCTCACTTTGTAGCCCAGGGTGGTCTCAAATTTGCAATGATCCTCCTGCCTCAGCCTCCTGAGTGCTGGGATTACAGGCATATACAACCATGTCACTACTCTTTGTAGTTTCATTTTTGATAATGCTTGAGTATAATTTTGTTAAGAGAGGTTGAGGTTGTAGCTCAGTGATAGGGCACTTATTTGTCTAATGTGCTTAAGGTCCTGGGTTCAGTCTCTAACACCCCCACCACACACACACAAAGAAAAAAGAGAAAAATGAGTACAGTACAGAAAAATTGGGAAAGAGTGTATATTACATTAAGTTGTAACAGAAACACCAAAATACAGTAGGTTAAAGAAGATACATATATATGCACCAAACCCCACAACAAATCTAGTAATTGTGTATAGCAAACATGTACTAATAAAAAAAAAAGATAGCTTCTTTTTCTTTTACCTCAGTCCAGAGGTCATAAGAAGAGGATTAGCAAGGCAGGTTGCTTTCAGCAAGGACCTTCAGTGGTCTCTGGGATACTGGGTTAGCACTCTCATTTTCAGTGGGACTGCTCTATTTGCTGCCATTTTCCAATCAGTAGGCTGATAGCAAAAAGTCCCAGGCAAAAAGCTCTACATTTAAGATGATCTCATGGTTGCGAAAGTCTCCTTCCATGTACATTCTCTTGCTTGAAGTTAATCACATAGCCAATTTAACTATGTAGGATCCTGGGAAATGTAGTGTCCTAGAAAAGGAGAATGAATATTGAACAATAAGGAATAGTGGACAATTATGAATTAATAGTCTCTACCATGAATACTACAGTAACGTTGATTTGTGGGATGGAAATGATAACCAATGTGTGTGTGTACATGTCTCATCTTCTGTGACTGGTGGTTTCAAGGGGGCAGAGATCCAGTCCTGAAAGGAGTAGGAAAATATGCTGCACTAAAATGGATATGTAACAGGATTATTTATACATTTTTGTACATTTAAGCATGTGAATGAATAAAATATTAAATTCTGTCCTTTTAATTTATTAAAATTAGAGAGCAGCAGCTCAGATTTATGAAAATGGTCTTTAAATAACCCAATTGTTTTCAAAATAATTTTTGATGATTTAGTGTGGCAGTAGTAATCTGATATATAAGGTACAATGTCTGTAGTAGAATAATTTGGTTCTCTTACAATCCAAATTAATAAAATTTGGAGGCTGTGAGGGTAGCTCAGTGGTAGAGTGTTTACTTAGCATGTATGAGGGCTGGGATTGATCATAACATGATAGTAAAATAAGTTGTTACCTGAGTTTGTCATCTCTTAGGAAACATTTTGTACAGTAACATTTTAGATCTAGTCATTATTTTATAATATAAAAGCCATTTAGTGATATGAGTATCAAAAATCTTGGGAAGTGTACCAGTAGTTTTCTTAGGAATGGTGACAAAGATAAAAGTTCAGAATCTTATAGTATTAAATATTAGTAAATCTTTCCTAAGCAACACTTTATTTCTGTTGTAAGCTATCATATGTTTAATCCCCTTAAAATACTTTGGGTGCAGAAGATTTAATGGAAACATTCTGTGTTTTCAAAATTTTAGAAGTAGGAAACATCTTACATGTTTATTTAATACAACCATTTAATTTTAGAAAAAGTTCAAGTCCATAAAAAGTTATAGTTTGATTAGATTCTCAAAAACTAGTTATTGTAAGAATCTCAAAACTAGTTCCTGTAACCTTAAATACCTTATTTTGTAATCCTTTCTGAATTGAGTCTAATTGAAATACAAAATGTCCTCAATATTTGTATGTTTGGGCATCTTCATTAGTATGAATGTCTGCCAGCCCCTGTAATGGAAAAATGTGTTTTAGGAAGAAGTCAAAGTGAAATCTCCTGAGAAAGAAAAAGTTTTGTGACAGAGAGATCACAGTGGGAGACAAGGGTTAACTGAAGTAGGTTAATCGTTCGTATTTTATAACTTCCCAAGCTGGTTCTGATAATCCAGCATAGTCACTAACAACCAAAAGACTATAACCAATAGATTGTTTTTAGAATCACCTCGGACTTCATCAGAATTGGCAATATTATAAAGTTACAGAATTGCTTTGGGGTTAGTCTTCCTGCTAAATCTACCTTCCTTCCATGTCTTCTATTTAAGTAACTTTTCTGTTTTTTCCTTTTCTTTATCCTTCATTGTTGGCTTAGTTTTGTTTGAAGGAGCATACAATGTAATACAAGGCAGATATTTTTTCTTTTAATAATTCTCTGCTTTTATTGCTTATACTCTTAGAGTTTAAAAGATACAATTTTCTGAAGTTATTAGAAATAGTCTACTGAAGCCAGGTGAGGAGGCACATGCTTGTAATCCCAGTATTTGGAAGGCTGAGGCAGGAGAATTGCTGTGAGTTTGAGGCCAGCCTGGGCTGCATAGTGAGTTCAAGGCCAGCCTGAATTACACAGTGAGACTGTCTCAAACTCCCACCCCACCACAAAATCGAAATAGTCTATTGAAAAATAATCTTGAGACAGGATTTCTCTATAATACTAAATTGCCCAAACTAGGCTTGAACTTCTGATCCTCCAGTCTCAGCTTCCCAAAGTACTGGGATTACAGGCATGCACTACCACCCCTACCTGATTTAATTTTCAGTATCCTCTGAAAATTTAGTAAAAGTAGTAGAAGAGTTATGAGTGTTAGCAAAAACCATTTATGTTAGTTGCTTTTCTCATTATTGAGGTAAAATACCTAAAACCCAAAATTAAAGGAGGAAACGTTTATTTGGCTCAGTTTTTAGAGGATTCAGTTCTTAGTTGGCTGTCTCCAAGACAGGGGCATTGTAGAAGACAAGCAGCAGCAGCAGTAAGCAACAAGTGGCAAGGCTCTTTTTGTTTCTTATATTTTAACCTGGTTACCACCCATAGGGCAGAGATGGTACTCACAACCTTAATCCTAGCATTACATCCTTGATCCCAGCATCACACACTCTAGATTCAACCACCTTTGAAACCCCGGCATCTGACTGCAAGAGGCTTTGAGGGAGACATCCAGACACAAGCCATAACACCATTTATTCTGATTAATAACTTTAAAATTGCTCATTTCTCATTTTTAGTGTTCAAAGTTTTAAAATTTAAATTAATTAGTAACATGAGAGTTGAAATGTGTAGATTTATTATATAAAAGTAACTAATAAGTATCATACCATACTATCCAAAATATATGGTAGAATTCTGGGATAACTGTGTGTTATGGTTGATACATTGTGTCAGCTTGGGGAGTCTGGAGGTTTAGCTGAGTAACTCAGCAGTTGTAGATCTTGGGGTGAAAAGGACACGACCTTACCCTTCTGGGATGTTGTTTATTGTGTTAATTTGGGAAGTTTAAAAGGTTAACTATGTGATTCAGCAGAAAGCCAGGGTGCTTACTTTGTATACATCCTGAGCCTGTGGAAGAGGAGGGCATGGAGACTGTGTGAGAGCTACATGCCCCCTGGGTGGGGGTAGGCGGTTTACAATGTAGGGGAGAAAAGGAGGCTGCTTGCAGCCATTCCTCCCTTTTGCTCTGGTTGTTTTTGCCGTGCTCTGCTGCTATGAAGTTTGCCCTCTGCCATGTGCCACTTTGCCTCTGAAGCAGCCAAGTATGGACTGAAACTGCCACAACTGTAAGCTAAATAAACCTTTCCTTTCTTCATTTTGGGTGTTGGGTATTTTGTCTCAGCAATGAGACACTGTATCTTCCTGGGTCTTAGTAGAACATGATTTAACTCAGGAATCAGCAAACTGGTCTGCAGACCAGATCCTCATATGGTCTGTTTTTGTGAGGTTCATGAGCTAAAATATAGTTTTTACACTTTTACAGAGTTGTACAAACAAAACAAAAAATATACAACAGAGATTATGAGGAAAAAAATTTGTTCACCCCTGATCAAAATCATGGTGAAACCTCTGTGGTGGCATAAAACTTTTTCCTGCCATTCATTGGTACAATAGTACAATTGAAGATAATCAGATACAGAATGTTTTCTCCAATATTGCTTACAGTAGTAAAAACTGTGAAACAAAAGTTTAGTAATAAGAGACTGATTATTGAATAAACTGCTTACATTACCATATTCCTGTGGTAGAATATTATGTCTTAGAGCCATTACCTATGATTTATGCAAAGAAAAGATTTTATTTACATTAAGGACTTGGGAAGAAACTAGATTCCAGGAAAAGATACAGAACAATCCTTTTCTTTTGCACTGGGAACAGCACATACATACATGTATAACTCATGTTGGGTAGGTACAGAAAACATACTAAAATAATAGGATTGTGGGTAATAATTTTTTTCTAAAAATTGCTTTTTATTGCTAATTATAATGAAATTAAATAATTGAGCTTCAGGTGTAAAAGAAACCTGAATAGAATTTAATTCACAAAGAGAACAGATAAAGTATTGACATGTAAAAGTATTACTGAAAGTATGGAAACACTCTTGATAGAACTCTTAAAAGACTCAGTAGGCTAAGCATGTAGTAATGGCATTTCAGTGAGTTATTCAAAGAAAATACTATTTTAAGATGTATCTCTAACAACATATGATACCATACTGTGTATCATAGAAAACACTTCTCAGCAGTGCATATCCCGGTGTCATGTTCAAGGATGGAATTTTGACCATGCCAGACCATGAAGTTAATCTTAAAATGGCATTTCTTCCACCCCTTTCTCGTCTGTCTTTGGTCTCCCTTTCCTCCCTAACCGTTCTTCCTTGGCCTACAGAGTTTGCAGCTGGGATTACAGGCATGTGCTCCCAACCCCTGGCACTAGATTTCTTCCTCAGTGACAGATACACTGTAGTTTCATGGTATCTGAAGTGTAAGGTAATGGGTGCATACTTCTGCATATAGGAAGATTATCATATACTGCAAAAGTGTTCTGAAAAGTGTTTGTAACTAGGTAACTAAATGATGATTTAATACATTTCCTGTTTTTATTCCCCCTCTCCTTTCATTCCTCACCACCATTGTTCTTAAAAACCATTTTTTCCTTATACCCAGTTTTTTCCTTTGTTATATCAATCAAACGAATCTACTTTGACTATTATTTCTTGTTAAAACTATGATTCTATGGGGCTGGGGATATAGCTCAGTGGAATAAGTGCCTGCCTAGCAAGCGCAGGGTCCTGAGTTCGATCCCCAGTACTGCCAAAAAAAACCCAAAAAACTATGATTCTAATAAATCTTTTATCTTATTTGCAAATCTTTGCTTTCTCTAATCTACCACTTTTTTTTTTACATTTCTCTATCGTTATTACTCTTTTGTGCCATTGACCGAATTTCTTCCTTCTATGAAATATGAAACAACCCAATTTTGAATTTATAATTCTCTAAGGGATTATATTAGGCGAAAATAACACCTTTTGGGTCAGTAGTACTTTTACAGATATGACTCAGAATGGTCTTGGTTTTACTGTGATTGTCTGGAAGGTGATTTTTCATGTCCATGTTTATCTACTACTGTATTATTTCTTGATTTTTATCTAATTGGAAAACAAGCCTACATCATCAAATTCAAGTTTTATAGCATTTTATTTTACAAATGTTTAACTATATTTTATTTTATTTGGGTACCGGGAATTGAACTCATGACCTCAGGCCTGCCAGGCAGGCCCTTATGCTGCTGAGTTATATCCCCAGCCCCAACTATTTTATAATTTAAAATAGCTCTAATGGCTTCTTTTTCATAACATGCTAGGGTCAATTCAGCAAGGCATGTGTAAAGGAGAAAAAAACCCAACCCTTTATTCTTATACTTGCCCAGAATATTTCTGTGACTACATGTGTGTCCCTCTAACCCTGACCCACCAAGCAGTTGTTCACCAGATGCCTCCTGAATGTGCTAGAGCTCAATTCCATTCTGATGTTGTCTGCTTTGAGGTGCATCAGATCCCATAGGTTAGGGGCTCTGCCTCATAAGGCTGCCCTCTCCCTTTTTAGATGCCAGTCACAGATAATGGCTATAAATTGGGGTTCCCTCTAGCTCCTCCTTGAGTGTGATTAATTGGCTAGCAGAAGCCCACAGAAATACCTTACTTAGCAGAAAAAAGGTTTTAAGTTAGGAATCAGTAAACATCTTTCATGAAGGACTAAGCAGTCAACATTTGACATTATGAACTGGGTGTGATGGCACATGCCTGTAATCCCAGCACTGTAGGAGGCAGAGACAAGGAGTTTCACAAGTTCAAGTCCAGCCTGGGCAATTTAGCCAACTGAGTGAGACCAATCAAAATAACAAAACAGAATAAAAAAGATACAGGGCCACACAGACTGTGATTACTCAGTACTTCTGCTCATTAGATGCAAAGATAGTCAAAATACATGAAGCAAGTGTACTTGTGTTCCAGTAAAACTACTGATGGACATTTAAATACGGATTTTATTTAATGTTCTCATATTACAAACTACTATTCTTCTTTTGCTTATTTTTTCCATATTTCTCCAGGCGTCGCAAAGTCAAGTAGTAGGGAAGATTTGGTTAGTGGACACAGTTTAACATCCCTTCTCTACTCTGTAAACAAAGAAATCTCACAAATTTGAGAAATCCAGGGGTTGGACCTCTTTCAAATCTATTTCTCTTAAACTTTTCCCTAAGGAATTAGCATTAACTTTTTACATGCAATAATGTAATATGAAATACATTTAGAACCTTTTGCTATGAGTATATTACATTTTTTAATAGAACTTTTGCTTTCTAAAGTGGCAGTGGTTTGGCTGAGTTAATACATTTTCTATTTCACAACTGAATAAACAGAATATCCTGGTGTCAAAATTTATATGTGTATAGTTTGTCTTTTTTTTAACTTACAGGTTTGTTTGATTGACTGATTGATTTGAAACAGAGTCTTATTATATAGTGTAGGCTGGCTTTAAACTCACAGCGATCCTCCTACCTCAGCCTCCTGAGTGCTTATGATTACAGGCATGGGCCACCAATCCTGGAAATTCGTAGGTTTAAATTCCCTGAAGCCATTTAAAATATAATTTATGTAGACGAGTTTGGCTGCAAATATATATTTCTAAGTTGCTTTGCTCATGGTTTGTCATGGATTTTTCAGACTTTTTAAAGTATGTATTTATGGTAATGAATTCATATGGGAAATTTAATAATAAAGCCTGCACCCATATATTGCCTGTTAATTTCTACATTGGAATTACAACTTTTGAATTGATTGAATAAATTTGCATTACTATTGAATGTGAAGGATTTTTTCCTATATAATTAATTTAGTTTTTTAGCAGGTAGATTGGCATGTTTCACATTTGTAATTGATCTAGCACAGTGAATCAAGGGTTCTTTATGTTCATGGAACGTTTCTTTAACACATTCTGACATTCATTTCCTTTTAAGACTTTCCATATGAATATTAGTTTGTTTAGCATTTTCTCTTGGAAATAGGAATGAATTAGTGCTACATGGAATAGAGGATTCTTTTTTTTTTTTTTGGCGGTACTGGGGATCAAACTCAGGACCCTGCGCTTGCTAGGCAGGCGCTTATTCCACTGAGCTATATCCCCAGCCCGGAATAGAGGATTCTTGACTGTACTATTTTAGTTTTATAGTATGAGACTGTTAGCATTTTAGATTTTACTGAGTCACAATAGAAATAAGACATGCATGGAGATCAGGGAAGGAAGAGCAAAAATTAAAACATTAATTTTTCCTTTTTAAAGAGTAAGTATTATTTATATATTTAGACCCCTTAAAATCTTTAACTATAACACAATTCTAGGAAATGTTCATATATAAGCTTGATTACTATATTTTTCTTTAAAAATTTTTAAATCCTTTTTTTCTATCTTTAAAAAAAAGTCAGTTTAAGTAGGTACCCCCTTTTCTGCTTCCTATTTCCTTTCTCCTCCCTTGCCCCACTCAGCCAAAACAGTTGAAAACTAAGCTTCCATGTGAATCAGTGCTTGTCTTAGAGTAGGACCACTGAAGTAGCTATGCTGTTCTGGGGTGACATGAGAGAAGGGGGGGCTGGGGATATAGCTCAGTGGAATAAGCGTCTGCCTAGCAAGCGCAGGGTCCTGAGTTCGATCCCCAGTACTGCCAAAAAAAAAAAAAAAAGTGACATGAGAGAAGGACGAGTGGAGAGTAGTCTCCTGGTGGAAGGAAGAGTACTTGGCTGGGCAGAATGCCTTTTGGGGTCAGAATTTAGGAGGTGACTATGTGACATTTAGATTTGGCCAAAGAAAGACCTTACACTTACTAATGTAAACATGAATTTCTTTTCAAATACTTACAGGTCTAGACCAGCCTTTTCAGACCAGTTTCGTGTTTCTTCTTGAATTAGTATTTTCTATCATGTCCATTACTGCTAGTATACTGTGAATTGATACAAGGAAACGTCTCTTAAAGCACAAATTTCTACAAAACTGTTCTTTTTGTTCTTAACTGAAAATACATTTGTTGAGGCAATTCTCTTGACAACCTTCACGAGTGTGGTTGATAACTAATTAGCACACTAATTAGTCTCTTTGATTTTGTGCAGATTTAATTTTATCTAATTAATAACACTTTCATCAGGCATAGCCTTTAATTTCTTAAACTCCGGGCCCTCTTCTGAGTTAATAGCAAACATATTGATGCTGATTCTTTAATTATACATCAGACTTTTTTCATTTCATCATTTTGTTTCTTTTTGTCACTTATACTTGTTTTAACGAACACTGTTTTTCCATTATTGAATAAATGTTCATTTCTAGATATTGGAAAATAGAGGGAAATTAAAGGAAGAAAACAAATGGCTCCTAGCCCTGCTGCTCAGTGACAAACTATTTTTGCATATTTCCTTTTAATGCCCCTCACAGTTGTGGTGACCTATATTTTGTAATACATACCTATGGCACAAAATAGGTAGTCTTTGCACTCTTGAAAGTTGAATGTCCTTTAAAAAGTTATTTTTAAAATTTGCTGATACTGGCTGGGTGTGGCGATGCACACCTGTAATCCCAGCACTCGAGGCTGAAGGAGGAAGAACACTGAAGCTTTGAGGCCATCCTGAGCTACATAGTAAGTTCAAGGACAGTCTTAGATAGTGAGACCCTGTCTCAATAAACAAATAAATTAAATAAAATTTACTGTTATAGAATACATAGTCTCTTTGCAGAGCACATATTTAAGTTTCAAAGTTCCAACTCCTCCCATTTGCTCCCTTGTTTTCCTAGAGATACTTTCATTAGATGTGTATCATATTTTCCTCATATATACTTTTACAATTATATAGAGAAAACATTTTTAATTTATGAAGTGTTATACACTACGGTTTGCTTTTCATTCAATATGTTAATATATACAAATCCTTCTTAGTTTTTAAAATTATTTGCAAGCAAAGGTGTTCATTAATGGAGGTACCACTGTACTTGATATTCTACATGTGTCAGAGGCTTTACATTTTGTTCCTCTCTGTACTTGGGGTTGCATGATCTCTGTCAGGCTCCCCAGTCCTTTCGTTTGCTACTTCACATTTACTTTTGAACTCCTCTAGAGGATTTTTAAATCACTGTCCTTGCCAAATTGAGAGTTTCCATGTGGTACTTTGTGGTTTTTTTTGGAAGTGATGGTTCTTGCCATTACTGCTGAGGCTGCTTTGAATTCCTGAGCTCAAACAATCCTGCTCCATCCTTCCAAGAAGCTCAGGGCACAGTTGTGTACCACTGTACTTGCTTGGTCCTTTTCAGTAGTGTCTGTCTCTTTATTGATACTTTTTGATATGACAGTGTCATCATACCTTCCTTTACTTTTTAAGTTATGATTTTCTTTAGTCTTTTTAAAGCATATTTATATAAATGGCTCCTTTGAAGTCATTGTCTATTAAATCAAATGTCTGCCTACTCTTGTAGGCAGTATCTTTTGCCTGCATTTTTTTCTTGTAAATGGGTTATATTTTTCTATTTCTTTGTATGGGCTATAATTTTGTGTTATTGGGAAAATGAAAATAATACCATAGCAACTCTGGGTACTTGTCTTCCAGTCTCCATCCTATGTAAGAATTTATTATTTGCTTATGTGTTCACTGGCTCAGGTACATTATTTTAGTTGAATCTATTTCATTCTTGCGATACTAAACCTCTTACAGTATCGCTACATGAGGGCATAGATTTGGGTAAGCCCACAAGAAGCCTAGGGATCCATCCTTGGTCGGGTGCTCTATTACCGTTCCTTCTTCAACCACAACTAGTTTTTAAACCCCACTCACTTCTGGCTGACCGCTTTGTTTTTATTAAGACCCTAAGACATAAATTGCTTCCCAGTCAGATCCAAACAGATGTTAAGGTAATGATTGAGATGTGTTCAGACCCCAGGAGGTGGTCCGTCTTACTCCCAGGTTCTCACCTGCAAACTAGCTAGCCCACAGTTATTGCCAGGTTATTTTTCATGTCAGTCTTCTTGCGTTTGAGAGTGTTCTTAGGGTGGAACTTCACACTTCTGCAAATGAAGTCAGCACCTTTGGGAAGCAATTTAGAGCTATCTCTGGAGACATAGTGTATTACATGAGATAACTTGTATTCTTTCAATGTACATCTTAGAAAAGTAAAACAAGTATTTTACTCAATAACCAAATCATAGGAAGATAAGAAACAATCCCACATACTTGTTTTTTTTGTAACTGCAATTTAATCTTTTTGAGAGGGACTTTCAGTTCTTAGATACATATTTTTCTAAAACACAAATAATGTGAGCCAGGAGTGGTGGTGCACACCTGTAATCCCAGCACTAGAGAGAGTGAGGCAGGAGGATAACTGTGAGTTCGAGGCTGCCTGGGCTACAAAGTGAGGCCAGCATGAACTGCATATTGAAACCCTGCCTCAAAAAGGGGGTAAAAACAATCAATAAAACATAAATAAGCTTTGTTAGCTTTCTGAAGCTATTACAGTTAAGTCCTGAGTTCTATAAAGTATATTTTCATGATACATAAATATTGGTACTTTTGTACTAACTTAAAAAAGGGAGTAATTCTTAGTACTGATGTTAGTCACTTATCTTGCTTTTTCAATTAGCAAATTGGCTATAGCTACTGTTCAGTCTGGTTTTGGGTTTTGTATAGTTTATATAAGCCACATAGTTTTGAAATATGTCCCTAATACAGAAGCAGTGGACAACTTAGTTGAAGAAGATTGTCAGTTACAAATAATATGTAACAATTCATTCCTTCTTCTATTCATTTATTGAAGATGTGAATGCTTGTTATTTACCAGCAGCCATGCTGGAATTGTTTAGTGTACAGCTCCATTGTGATGTACCTGTAATGTCTTGGCTGTCTTGAAGATTCTGTTGTAATGAAAAGAGAGTATTTGTTAGGTAAACAACAATTTCATAGTGATAAAACTTTAGTTAAATAAAATATAGGTGTGTGATGTTGTACTACATTATGGTTTCCTAAAAGTGTATTGCTTAGAGTTCTATGTATATACTGTATTGAATTGAATGTGTATGGTTTTTATAGGAATTTTTAAGATTCTCTTCCACAGACGGGGCATAGTGATGCATGTGTCTAGGAATCCCAGGAGGCTGAGGTAGAACAATGGCAAGTTGAAGCCAGCCTGGGCAACTTAGAAGACCCTGTCTCAAAATAAAAAATAAAAGTGGGCTGGGGGTGTAGGTCAGTGATAGAATGCCCCTGGATTTGTTGCCCAGTACTGGGGGAGAAAAAGATTCTATTCTAGTGAACAAAGTACATACAGTATATATATTTCATATTTATAAATAGTTTTTAATTATGTATAATTAGAGTGTACATATAACTTCGTGTGTAGTTAACAGTATAATTTCTATGTAACTATTCAATGAAGTTGCATCAGACATTTCGCTTATACATATTCAGCTATTAGATTGGCTAAAAATGAAAGAATTAATTCAAATAAGGCAATCAAGTACTTCAAAAATTTTGCAGAGTGCTATTTATTATGTACTGTATGTAAATGGGTGTGGTATGTTTACTCTTGTCATTTTTTAAACCATGGTGAAATATACGTACCAAAACCATTTTACCCACTTTGAAGTATCCTATTCAGTGACGTGAAGTCCATTCATAATATTGTGCAACCATTACCATTGTCTATTTAGAGTTTTTATTATCCCAGGCAGAATCTCTCTACCCATTGAACAGTACACTCCATTCTTCTTCCCTGCTCAGTAACGTGTATTCTTACTGTCTTTGTAAATTTGCCTATTGTATATACCTCATGAAAGTGACATCATAAAATGTCTTTTTTCTTTTTAATTTTAAAGACAAAAGAATGGAAACATATCAACAACCAAACAGACATAAACCAGAATAACACAAAAACAATTAGGGAAATAAAAAATTATAGAGAAGATAGTAGGGAATGAACAATGGTTTCTGTATTACCTAATATTATCTTCACATTTGTTAACTGTTACACAAGTAAAGGCACGTATGATTAATCAAAACAATTTTCTCCTCCCTCATCTTCATTGTTCTCCCACCCAATCAGTTATCTTCCCTCTTATAATAACTGTACTTTTTGGTTTTATTCATTCCCTCAGGCTCTCACATTGAAAAGACATATGGCAGCTTCAAATTATGCTACAACAAACATGGGTGCACACAAATTACTATGGTTGAAGGTGGAAAAGCACCCAACCTCAATGGCGATACATAGACAGGGGCCTGGGCACACTGTGATCAGCACCCCACTGAGAAGCCCTTGAGGCCCACGGGGGTCCATTTGGGTCCACGGAGTCGCCCCCGCTTACAACCAGATTCTGCCCCAATGCAGCATGCCTGGGGATCCGGTTGAGTCTGCGGGGTCACCTGGTTTATTTCACTTAGCACAGTGTTTTCAGAGTTCATTCATGTTGTAGTACGTATCAGAATTTGATATCTTTTATGGCTGAATGCTATTCCATTATATGAATATGCTACATTTTGTTACTGATCTGTTAATTGACCCTTGGATTGTTTCCACCCTTTGGCTGTTAGGAATAATACTGCTTTCCATTCCTTGGGCACATAACCAGGAGTGGAATTACTAAATCATGTTGTAATTCTGTATTTCACTTTTTTAGTAACTGCCACATTAGGTTCCACAATGGCTGTACTCCTTTATATTCTAGTGTATTTAATACATATCTTTGAACAGAATCCTAAACACAAAATCACATGTCATACTTTCTACATGGTAAGGAATTTCTGAGCAAGCATAATTTTGAGTACATGATTTTAATTTTGTGCACTTACTGTAACACATGGTGTGAGGGGCAGAGACCAGTTGGGACCACCAGGCTTGTGTAAAGGCAACATGGTATGGAATTTATTGTGCCTGGGTGCAGGCAGACAGTGCGATTAGGTCGTCTATAGAAAAGAAAGAGAAGTGTATCCGTTTTATAGGGATAGAAAGAAGGCAGGGGATATTAGGTGGGAAGATTTTAATAAATATCCATGAGCAAAGTTCTCCAGCTATCTTGCACCTCAGTGGGCAAAGTCCTTGAAGTGTAAATTTTCAGGTGGCTCCAGATGTCCCCAGATGTCCTGGACCTGCAAAATTCCTTGTCCTATCTTAACATTTTGTCGAGATTCTGTGCTGCCAGTGACATTGTGGTGCTGAGCTGAGTTCTCATCTTGAGAATAATGTCTCTGCTGGCAAGCAGGTTGGGGACTGGGAAAATCAGGTCTGATTGGAGTCTACATAAACTACACAATAATGTAAAGTTTTGGTGATGCAGAAGTTGTTATTATTCACATCAGAGTTTATACTGCCTTGTGGTATTAGTTGCAGATAATATAGAGAAAAAGAATTCAAGTAGAATTCTTTTCTGCACAATATAATTTTTTTGAAAAGTAACATCATTTTACCTTTTTGACATTTGCATTTAACATCTAAGTATATGGAAGTACCATTTAAGTAATTATAATTTTTATCTTAATCACATTAAAGGGAGTGTGGATTTTGAAGCTGGCAATCTTACTTTTTAAATAGTATCTTTTGACTTGTAGCCTTAGTTACATCTTTTATGGGGGACGGAATATGTTCTTGCCAGGTTACTGTGAAGGTAAGATAGATACAAAAATAAGTATTTTCTTCCATGATTTATTGCTGAATCAAAAACTGATCACATGTATCCTACCCTATATCTATCCAGTAAGTTATTGGTTTTACTTATTACATAAATAAAGATCTTTTACCTTGTACCTTGCTTTAAGTCAGTTTTATCTTAATAGTGCAGGACTGGCTTATGAAATAAAATTATTCTTCCCTAAATAAAAATTTAATATAGAATATTAGGAAGGGAGTTTATTTCAAAGAATTTCTTTTTTTGTGACGAAGTCTTGTTCTGTACTCCAGGGTGGCCTTGAACTCACTATGTAGCCAATCCTAGGCTGACCTCAAACTCTTAGCCTTCTTTCTGCCTCAGCCTCCTGAGTTCTGGGACTACAGGTGTGCAGCACCACATCCAGCTTCAAAGAGTATTTTAAAAGTTTAGTTCAGACTGAGATTTGTGAAATGCCTCTGTAGTTTAAATTCCCTAAAAGTTTGTATCTGTTTGCATTTTTTTGAGATGAAGAAATTGTATCTTAGAGCTGTTGAGTGTCTTATCCAATATCATAGCTGGAAGAAATGAGACACAAGTCACTTACTTTTCCTTAAGTTTCAGTGTTCTACCATATCTAGCTACCTCTGCAAAATACCATTCATGTAAAAACATTTGGCAACCTGCTTGTGTGGACTCTGTCTCTGGGGATAGAAATACACGGATGTATTTTCTTTTATGTTAACTTTTGTGGGGTTTAGATTTAAAATGTCCTTCAAAGATTTCATGTGCTCAAAGATGAGGCTTTCAGAAAGTGATTGCATCAACAGGGCTCTGTACTCATCCTTGAATTAATCCATTGATGAGTTCATAACTGGATGGGCACTTAGAAGGTGGTGCCTGATTAGAGATTGGTCAATGAGGGCCAGCCATTGGAGAGCAGGTGTGTCTCTCTGGCTTTTGTCCCTCTCTGTGGTTTTTGGCTGCTGTGGATCGAGCAGTTTTTCTCCATGCTGGCCTTTTAACATGCCATTTCTACCTTTGGGCCTGCCAACCCTGGACTGAACCCTCTGAAACCAGGAACCAAAAGAGCTTCTTTAAACCTTGGGACATAAGACTGGGTCCAGCTGACCCATCCCTTCACTACTATAAATTTGTACTTTACGTTATAGTATCCAGTTGTACATCTTAGTACCTTTCCCTGAGGAATACAGGAAACAATCTTATGTATTTACCCACTTGTTATGACAAATGACGAGAAGTACGCATGTATGCAAAAGTAGCAAAATGAGATTTGAACCCACCTTTATGCTCCATTTAACTGGTTTTATGTATGTTTACTCAAGCATCAGAGAGGGTCCAGTACACCCGCACCACTCCAGGATTTGTTAAAAAAGAAGTTTTGATTTTTCTGGTGAAGTAGCCCAATTCAGTGTAATGGTATGTGAAAAACCAGACTTGAAAGTTTTGAAGGATGTCAGAAGTGAGTCATTGGATTACTCATGCGTGGATGATGAAGATGATCCATGATGGTAAAATACATGCCTTCATAGCATAATGGTGGTGTGGGTGGATGATGATGCTGATGATGATGACAATGATGACTTTGACGTTGGCTGTGTGAGTTCTGGTGACAGTGAAATGGAGCAAGAATAGACTGATACGCAGAGAATGCAGACCTCCTTAATTCAGATGACAAAACAGCAATGTGAGTACATGTTTCACTAGTTGAAATGGCCATGTAACCAAATGGAACAATCTAGTGTTAGAACTAGGTCTGGAAATACAGTGAGGGGAATGCCAGCACTAATTTTCAGTGTTGGAAATTGTAACAGATGAAATGCTGCAAGATACTGCAGAATACACAAATGGTGAAATTCAAGTAAAACTTTCTGTATGTATCAGTAGCCACATTCAAAAATGTATTTATTATGACACCTTGCTAGCTGAACAGAAAGGATTCCTAGGTCTGCTATACTTAGCACAGATTTCTCATGGTGATTGCAGGCATGTGAAAGACTTACGGAAAAGCGATGGGTCAAAATATGGCATAAATGCCCTTGTAGATACAAAGACTTATGCTTTCAGTTTAGACATTTATCCTGGAATTCAGCCATCAGGTCCTTATTTGTATAGCAATAAACCAAATAATATTGTAAATAGACTTGCTGCTCCCATCTCCCAAAACAATTGGAATATAGTATTTGACAATTGATTTACCAGGTTCCAGTTGGTGGTACATCTGGTAACAAAGCACAAGTTGACCAGTGCAGCTACTGCACACAGGAACAGAGCAGAAATTCCAAATGAACTGATGTTGCAATTTCCAAACAGAATTGTTAGTATAATCTTTGGGTTTCAGAAACATATAACATTGACCTTGCATATGCAAAGAAAAACAAACTGGTAACCCTGATGTCAACATTTCACCATGACGAAAATATTAATAGGGAGACCTTAACAAAACAGAAGCCTGAGATGGAAACTTTTAACTACAAAACCAAAAGTGGAGTAGATGTTTTTGATGAATTATGCAGCAACTATGACGTCACTTGCAACACAGAGCATTGGCCAGTGGTTGTGTTTTACTTCATCATAAACGTGTGGCATAAATAGTTCGATAGTGCAAAACACCATGGAGAAACTTACCTTAGAGGATTGGGACTGGAGCTCATAAGAGATCATTTATAGCAGAGAAAAAGTAAACTCTTTCTCCCAGGGAACTCTGTGAAAAAATTGTGGAGCACAGGGGTGAACTGACAGGTGAACAAGCAGGTGCAGCATCACAAAAGCCTCCTATAACAGCAGGAAAACAAAAAAGATGTTGGCTGTGCCCTACAGGAAGATACAAGAAGATAAAACATACTTGCTGTCAGTGTAAGTGATACTTGTGTGTGGGACATGCAGTTGTCACATATGAAGACTGCCTTGGTTGTGACAGTTGAAGCAAAGCTTATTTCTGTGGTAGGCTTTTTTTTGTTGTTGTTTACACTGTAGTTTACAGAGCTTCTTAATTGTAATGTTATCTTTTAGGTTTTGTAAGCAAGTAGACAGCTGATGTGAACATGTTGATGCCTAATTCTAAGAACTTATTACATATTTGATATTGTACTGTTTTTTTTTTTTTTTCCTTTGGCGGTACCTGGGATTGAACTCAGGACCTTGTGCTCGCCAGGCAGGCGCTTATTCCACTGAGCTATATCCTCAGCCCCTTGATATTGTACTTTATTGATATCTAACTTCCATGTTAAGTGCATGTTGTACAATATAGGAGGAAGCTCCTGACAAACAGATAGAGAAGAGGTGACAAGATTGCCATATGGGGAGGGAATGCTAAGCACACATGCTTGTCAGTACAGTATAAGCAAGCTGTGTGCAAGGAGCATGTGATGTGTGAAGACTGCCTTAGGTGTGACAGTTGAAGCAAAGCTTACTTTTTGTGGTAGATTTCTATTGGTATTTTCATGTTTGTTTGTTTGTTTTTGAGCCAGGATCTTACTGTGTAGTTCAGACTGACCTTGAACTCACTATATAGCCCAAGCTGGTCTTGAGTTCATGGCAATCCTCCTGCCTCAGCCTCCCAAGTGCTGAGATTACAGGCATGCACTACCACACCTAGCTCATGTATTTCTATGAATTACAGATTCATAGGATGATACCATTCATTGTCCTTCTAATTAATAACAAAGTCCCAAGTTTCCTAAAGGAAATAAAAATAATTTTTTAAGTAGGACATTTGAATAGAAATAATAACAATATAGATAGTAACAATATAGATAGTACAGATTTTCCCGACAAAAAATTAGTAGTCCCTTACTTACCTCCATTTCATTCTTTGTGATACACTAAAAATTTGATGTGTAAACTTCCATGTTTCATTTTATTAGTGAAACAAATATATATGTATGCATATATATATATATACATATGTGTATACACACACACACACACAGGATTCACATGGAAGCAGTTGTGTATTAATCTCTGTCTCAAGCTTACTCTTAAAAGTAGCTTACTCTTAAAAATAGGACTAAATACCTTAGTCAACACAAATAGATCTACCTTACGATTTTACCTTAATTTGCTTAAAGATTTTCCTATCAATAAATCTTATGCCTGAAGTTTTCTCTTATAAACAGTGTTACAGAAATTAGCAAAATGCTTGGTGCACATGTGTTTTGTAACTTCTTATTTGGAATAAAGTAGTGGACAAAGGCACAAATTCTGCTGCCACAGACTTAGTGGAAGGAATGCACGTACCATTAGCTGTGTTAATTAAAGGCAAGATGATGGGCTGTCATTTCCACTTGTGAAGGACTAATCTCTACTTTGACAGGTTGGTAGGGATAAAAATTATCTTATTGTTAACTAAATAGGTTGGTGATCCTTTTCATTTACTATGATGACTGATAATTAGTTTGTGAACTGCCCATCATATTCTGTTCTGATATTTTCTTTTGGATTATTAAGTTATGCCTCTTGTTTTGTAAGATTTCTTTAGATATTCTGGGCACGATAACAATTATGCATTTTAAATATAATCTTTCTTCTGTTGCTTGTCTTTCATTTAAGAGATATTTGTATTTCCTTCTTTCCATGTTACTAATGTTAAATCATTTGTATCATTTCATGGCTTCTGATTGGAAGAAAGTACACTTAAGAGAGTTTTCTGTATCTTAATATTTTAAAGAAATGAGACCCTTTTTTTGTACTTTCAACACTTTAATAGTTTATTTCATTGTAAACCTCTTTAGTCAAATCAGTCAGGATTTATTTTAATTATAGTGTGATTTGGATATATACTGTTTTTGTTTCAAAATCATAGTCCAGAGTTCCATTACTGTTTATAAGATGGCCCGTCCTTTCTGTATGAGTTTATCCTGTAGCTTTTATCAAATACTAAAATCTCAGAAATTCATGGTTCTGTTTCTGGCTTCTTCAGTTATTTCTTTCGTATTTTGTCTAATTTGGACTAATAGGAAATTATTTAAATTGCTGTAACCTTGTAGTAGTAGGACAGTTCAATGTCTGATATAACTAATTCATTCTTTTTTCACAGAAGCCTCAAGATTAGTTTTGTGCATTCACTATTCAGTGTAAATTTTAGAACCAGCTTGTCAAATTATTTGTAAAAAAGGATTTTGATGGAAATTGTATTGTTATAGATTAGTTTGCAGCCTATCAGTTTCAACCTGAGCTAGTGCTTTCAACCTAACCTTTCGGTCTAACAGTGACTTCAGCCTAAGCTATTACCTAAAAATTTCCAGCTCTCCATACTCTAAAAAGATATATTTAATTTTTTAACCAAATGTTTGGGATACGAAAATCTGTCCTCTCTTCCTCTTTTTTTAGACAGTGTCTCATTTTGTAGTTCAAGCTGGTCTTGAAATTACTTTGTAGCCCAGCATTGTCTAGAACTCACAGCCATCCTCCTGCCTCAGTCTCCTGAGTGCTTGGATTACAGGCATGCATTACCGCTCCCAGCATTCTTTCTCATATTCCTTATAGGCTTTTTATAACATTAGCATAAGAATACTTGTATAAAGTATACTGTAAGTTTTCATTGGCATATTATTATATAATTAATTGTAAACAGATTCTATTGCCTTTCCTTTTTTTAGGTTTAGAATATATATTCTGTCGCAAGAGCTTGATGTTAACATGTAACTATTAGATGTTCATAGTTTCTCTTTTTCATTTGGTCTCTTGTAAATTTTATGCATTTTAGCATGTGGTAATACTTTGAGATAACGTGGCATATTTTATATTTTACAACAGAGATGAGACAATTTCAAGTATATTTTCAAGCCAAAATGCTTCTGTATCTTATTTTCCTAAAATGTGTTATAGTTCGTGCTATATATTACTACTAAATGTTTTACCTAGCAAAAGGAACGTTTTTGTCTATTTCTCTTAAATCCAAAGAATTAATACCAGGCCTTTTATATTGATATGCAAAGTTTTTCAGAAATCCATTCAGAGATTATAGCAAAAGTTAATATTTTCCAGATTTTTTAATAATGATTCTCCATTGTTGACTATAGTGTTTTTTCCAGTAGTAAACAGTATATTTTGTGTCTCTTTAATGCAGGTCTACAAAGTTCTACATTTTAGCTCTCAGTGCTGAACTTCTTCTCCCTTAAATTATTATAAACTTTTTTGCTGCTGTTTAATAACGTGAAGATGTCTCGCAGTCCTGATGCAAAGGAAGACCCTGTGGAATGCCCTCTTTGCATGGAGCCCTTGGAGATAGATGATATCAACTTTTTCCCTTGCACCTGTGGCTACCAGATTTGCCGATTTTGTTGGCATCGAATACGCACTGATGAAAATGGGCTTTGTCCTGCATGTAGAAAGGTAAATGCCTCAAAATAATTTCATAGTTATTTGTTTGAATTCTACAAGTTTATTTTACTCTATAGTTGTATAGTTTTTACCCTCATCAGTATGAGTAATTTGTTTTAAAAGAATCTACAAACCTCAGGTGATAGTCTGTGAAGCATTTTATCTTAAGGTCATTATGAAGAGGAGAGAACACTGCAGTGGGAGTAAAGATCAAGTCTTGGCTTTGGTAACTAGATGTGTGACATTTGGGAAGTCACATAACCCTTCTGAGGAGATAGGCACAGTCAGTGGGACTTGCTGTTAAGATGTTTAGAAGTAGAGAAGTAATGGATTTGTATAAGAATGATGTGAAATCAGAAAACCATGTTCTGTATTATATGATGGAAAGAATTCAGTTTAGTGCAAAATAGGTGAGAAGTTGATCACTGAAAAAAGTCAAAATGACAGAGAAATTGTGGTTCAGAACAGATAACCTACTCCTGTATTGAACCCTAGTAACAATTCTAGGCTGACATTGCCATTCCCATTCCCATTTTGCACTTGTCCAGAGTTACCAACTTCAGAGTAGTAGGTTTGGGATTCAGATGGGTCTTTTGAGTTTGAAATCTGTGTTCTGAATTACTGTGTTATTCAAAGCCCGTTCTAACTCTAAAAATGTGTGACTTACTATTGTCTGGGTTTTGTTGCTTTGATAATCACCTGCAATACAATTACAGTGTAATAACTGAGTTGTTACAATAGTGAAGGGCTGCATTTCGTTTTAAAGGACTTTGTGACCTTAAGTATTAATGCAGGTATCTGTCATGTTATCATAGACTTGCACTCTCTTTGATGTCTGTGTGATTTAAACTTTCTTTTCTAGTTTCCCATTTCAAAAAGCTCTTGTGTTCATTACCATCAAATTTTGAGAAAACTGAAATGTGCTTCACATATTTAAACTTTGGAAAGTAATCTACCTCTCACTTCTTTAAGATTTGTAAATTTCAGAAAGCAGTCGGTTACCTAGCTTTATTTATATTTAAAAATCTAGGGCTGGAGGTATAGCTCAGTGGTGTAAGTGCTTGCCCGGTAAGCACTAAGGCCCTGAGTTCGATCCCCGGTACCGAAATAAATAAATAAATAAATAAATAAATAAATAAATAAATAAATAAAATCTAATGGACATGTAACATATATAAATAAAATTGTAGTTAAAAATGTAGTTTCTGTATTTATGTAGTTATATAAGGTACATAAGTAATATGTACCTGCAATGTAAATTTATATATGATGTGTAATACAGTGGATAATATTTGACTAACTTAGAATACTTAAGAATGGGAAAGTAAATGAAAACCTTAATATTAGCTTTGGTTAAAAATCTGTATAAATTTGTATGAATTTTAAGCATTTAGTCAGATGTTTAAAGTTGGGTCTTAGGCATTCCAAAGAAAATTATCTTAGCGAATTGTCCTATTGAAAGTGGTGACTTTCAGGATCACTCAAAACTAAGGGGTGTGAATTTGATTTGCTTCATGAAAATTGTCTCTTTTATTTTTGTTTTCCTTTGTAATGCTGTAAAGATGATGTCTATGTAGGGTATCTCTATGCAATTCAGGCTGACTTTGAGCTCACTTTGTAGCCCAAGCTGGTCTTGAACTTGAAACAGTCTTCCTGCCTCAGCCTCCTGAGTGCTGGGATTACAGGCATGTGCCACCACACCCCACTTCAAAGATGAGGTCTTAATAATAAAAATCTGTTGTTAAATTGCTTTGGAGAAAAAATGAGTAACCTAAGGAAAGCATTGGAAGATGAGGTTGAGAAGATCTCATAGAAAGTAGCACAAAAAACAAGAGTGTGTCCATCAGTGTGTCCGTGCGCTTGCTAAATGGCACAAAGGGGAGTATGTTCCAACACTGTGCTCAGCCAGCCACACTGGTATTTTCCCTAGGACACTGAAGCATTTTTACTGCTTTTTCAGTAGTGTGCTCCTGTGCTGAGCTAATGCTTCCTTGAAATGGATACTAATGGCCTTCTGTCTTTCAGAGATCTCTCATACTTTCAGGTCTTCCTAGGGCATTTTTTTCCCAAGGATTTGAAGCAATTCTAGGTAATCTCTTAAGACTGAAATGATTTTTTTTTCGTGATTTCTCTAAGTAACTCATCTTCTTTTAGTAATCAGCTTTGCTAATGTTATTTTATTTTTATCTTTAAAAGTATTGTAGGATGAGGCCAAAGTGACACAGAGGCAAATTACCACCAAATATGTGATTAAAGTATATTTCTGGAACCAAAAGAAAAGTCTCCTGATTGAAAGGGTCTATCAAATGCCAGTACAAACTTCTAGTTTGGAATAGAAGTTTATTTTAGAAGAAAAGTTTTATCTTCAGAATGCTGAAGATAAAGAAATTTTGTGAATTGTCAGAGAAGAAAAACTAGATCAAATATGAAAGATCAAGAATCAGGGTCATTTCAGGTTCTGGTGCTTGTCATTCACCCATAACATAAAAATTATGGTTCTCTGTAAATTGAGATGAGGAAGAGTCATTGATGAATTGAACTGACTTTAATAGTTTTTTTAACCATTTGACCCATAGATTAAAATGCAAGAAAGAATATTAATTTAAAAATGTAGGATTTTTAAAGAAGAAAATTAGTGGTACTGCATCACCAGTTACAGAGATTAGTTTGCTATTCATTTGGGCAGTACTGAACTAACTTTCTGTTTGATGCTGAAGGAAGTCTTAAGGGTCCTGTAGAAGGGTACTGAGTGCTTCCCACTCACAGGTGTGTTGGAGTACCCCCAATAGGACCAGTTAGCTAAGCGATTCAGATTTTGTAGTGTGGGAAATACATAGGTACTTGCATCCTCTATACCATTAAGAGTTATACCTGTATCTCTTTGAGTTAATCAGATATGTAGTTCATTGATAATAAACAGGCTTTCATAAAAAGCAGTAAGTTGAAATTAAAAGTGGGAATAAAAGGGAAAGAAACAGGGCTGGGGACATAGCTCAGTTTCACAGCACCTGCCTAGCAAGTGTAAGGCCCTGAGTTGGATTCCCAGTACAAAAAAAAAGAAGAAACAGATATTTAAGGATCTTAGAATAATATTAGTAAAAGTTGAGGACTGTAAAGGAAAATCTCACTTTCTTAATTGCTGTCATCATTAGTTAGGGTTTGTTTACAAGCTTGAAGGTTTTTTTTATATTTATTTTATTTGCATAAAAAGAGGTGATGTGTTAGAGGAGGAGCAAGCTTTTAGGCCACAGATACTCCTCTCACCCCTTGTTCCTACCTTTGTTCTTTTTGATATTGGTTCTTTATTTCCTTAGTCCTGTATTCTGATAAGCAGTTTCCCAACCAGGTGTGGTTCCCATTCCTGGGATCTCTTCATATCAAACTTTAAATATTGTTGCTTTTAATTTATGACATCTTGATTTATCATTAACATTTATTTGTAATAATGATAAAGGACTTTTAAATACTTAAGTGGAGGACATAATTTTTATCGTTTTGTAAGTATTATCTCTTGACTTATAGAAATCTGTGGGTAAAGTACTGTGCTTCCCATTTTACAGATGAGTAGACAGAGGTAAAGTGGTCACATGATCTCAGGGAAAATGAGCTAGGATTCAAAACCAAGCATTCTGACGTCACAGCTCTTATTGGGCCACAAACTCCCCTGACATTACTGGTAGGAATGAAAATGCTACCGTAATTCTGAGAAGGAAAAGATGATGATACAATAATAAAATTGCTAGTATGTATTTGAGGGTTTCCTATGCACAGTAATAATTGCTTTGTGTGTTATTTTAGCCTTATATCAACCTTTAAAAGACTATTTTCATTTTACATATGAAGTTACTAAGGCTGAGTCTAATTAAGCCCACAGACCATTAAGTGTTAAAATTAAATTCAGACCTCTGAGCCAGTGTCTAGATTCTGTTATTTCTCTATGTCTGTTCCTCTTTGACTGGAAATTAAGTAAGGAGTAAATGTATAACTTCATTAATCTTCTATCACATAGTAGGTTTTCATTACATATTTGTTGATTATAACATATAAAAGTATATGTTGATTATAACATATAAAATGTTTAGATGAGAATTTTTCTTTGCCTTTTACATAGTACTTTAGAAGCTTCATCTTCCTGGAAACTGTGCACTAGGTAGATACTGTCAGCATGAGCAAGAAGGGTTATTGTTGTTATTTAAAACCTTTGACATTTTGGTGCTAAAAGTGGTATGTACTAAGCTTCAAAATATAAGTATCTCTAGAACTATTTTATTTAACATTTAACTTGTATTAAATAAAGTATTTTAAGCAGTATATTCAGAAAAAGGAAGAATGGTATGCTTGTCACCCAGAATTGGATAATTACTATTCCTGCAGTTTCTCTATTTAGTGCTAACTTCTCTTTTTTTATACGTACAGCCATATCCAGAAGACCCAGCAGTTTATAAGCCACTGTCCCAGGAAGAACTGCAAAGGATAAAGAATGAGAAAAAACAGAAACAGAATGAGAGAAAACAGAAAATATCAGAAAATCGCAAACATTTGGCCAGTGTGCGTGTTGTACAAAAAAACCTTGTCTTTGTTGTAGGTCTGTCTCAACGCCTAGCAGACCCAGAGGTAAATCTTTTTCTGTTTTCTTTGTTAACTTGACACATTTTCTGTTTGCTTGTCTTATTTGGAAATAACAGTTGACTGTTCAACTATAGAATTGCTGTGAAGATACTAAATCCTGTGAGAAAATAAAAAATGACCTCTCGGTACTTACTAAGAAATCAGTGGCCAGTTATGATTTTAGGCAAATGTTGTAGTCTTTCTTGGTCTTAAGTTTCTTCACTTGTAAAGCTTTGAAGTTTAACTAGATTTTGAAGTTCCCTTTAGCAGTGAAAATAGGTAATGATTCTGTTTTGCCCTTCTGGCTAACACGTAACATGGATACTGGCTGTTTTTGCTCTTTTCTGTAGCTATATAAGGAGCAATAATGAAGATGCAGTTACTTGAACCCACTAGAAATCTTAGCAATGTGTGTTTTTAATCATGTCTAAGTACTAGTTGTTTTTTCTTCCCCCCAAAACTATTGTTACATTGTGTCATCATTCCTTACTTACTCATTCTAAGCCAGTTTTTTGGAAAAGAAGTAGAATTTGATTGAATGAAATAAAAGACCATGTTCTTTGTCACTTGTTTGGGGGCAGAGTAGACCTTAACCATTTTTGGCTTATGCATTTTCTCTCCTTCCACCACCAGCCTTAGTATTGTTGAGCTCCTACTTCCCTTGAGGTCCTTGGATTAGCTTCTGCTAATTTTTAATTTGATAAGCCACAAGGTACTGGCTACACTGCTGGGAAACAAGTAGGCACTGATCAACAGCCACAGTGTTCACTGCAGTAGGAGGGGCTTCCAGAGTACACCTGAGGATTCTGTGAAATCATGTTCTTCATGATACCAACCAAAGTGAGAATTGTAGTGAATGTACTTAAGGAGGTAGGAACCCTCAGACTTGCCTGAGCATGCCAGAAGCCTTAGAAAGAGAGGAACTTTAAGAAGTCTAAAATGTCTGTTTTTGCAGAAAGTGATTTAGAGAGAATAATAACTATTTATTGGTGATGAGATTATAATATATTGAAGCTATAAAGGCTTGCAAATCAATAGAAGTGTAAGAGAACTCGAGATGGATCTATCATGGGCAATAAATGTGATGGCAACTCAGGAATTAGTGCAAACCTGGGAACTAGATGGCAGAATGGTGGCATTTTTAGCAATGTGCTACTCAGGAGAATAGGTTCTTTCGAAAGCCAAAGAATGGGTTAAGAGTTGAAACAGAAAAAGACCTTTTAAATAAATGTTAAGGAGAGAGCTCAATTTAGGCCAGTGATGCAGCCTCAGCAATAATTTTTCCATTTCCTAAGATTCTGTTTTTTGCTTACCCTTCAGGCAGACTACCTACCTCAGCCATGACCATTTCCTTGAACATGACTGCAGTTTTGCACTAAACTTTCTCTCTTTCAGCTCTGCCTTTTGTCTGACCAGAGGGTACTTGTGCTTCTTATTTATTCCTCCTAATCTTAATGGTTAGAGTTGATGTTTGCCTTTCCAAAACTGCTACTTTAATAAACAAATAGAAGTTGTATCTTAATTTGAGAGCTCTCTGAGATGAATATACCTCTTTTAATACATCCTGCATCTGGTCACTTCTCGTACTTGGGATGTAGGGAGCAGCACACAAAGGTGGAGGAAATTAAGATGTGGTCTGAGCCTTGTATTTGGATTATAGGTTCTCATTGCTTCTTTTGAGTATGATTTGTAAGACTTTTTATTTACTTACAGGGATTTCTTATTTCTACTTTATGTATATGCAGATTAATTTGAAGAACTTACATAAACAAAATTAACCAGAATGGTGACTAGTGAAACAAAACATTTTACCTTTAGCCTGAGTATACCCTAAAAATCACTAGTTTTATACTTTTAAAATCATTAGTTTTTGGTGGGAAGTAATGAATTTTCTTAAATTTTGTTTTCTAAGACCAGAGACAAGTGCTTTGTTTTTTATTAAATACTAACACTTCTTCATATCTGTTAAAATTTTATCTGTGTAATTTTTTAAGTTTTTGGAAAATTTAAAGTAGGCTTCACTTTAGTTTCAAATTCTTAGTATAACTTTTAAGACAAAGAAGATCCCTATAGTTTACTTATATTTGAGTGATGAAGTTTGGTATTTTACTAAATCAAAGCAAGTGTTGTAAGAATAAAGCTTATTTTGAAATAATCTGTATACAACAGAAAGCTTGTATCAAGACGGATTGTCAAGTATATTCTGTGATCAATAGAAAAAAAATCTTAGAAGCTGTGGTAATGAGAGGCAGTGGTTAGCACAGTGTATTATAGTCCTAAAATTTTAAGTTTATAGAAATCTTACCTCATTCATTCTACAAATGAATTTCTTGAAAACATACCAGGTGCTCTGGGTACTTTGCTGTTGTGGATATGTTAGAAAGCCAGACACAGACTGTACATTTAACAAGCATACAGAGTAGGAGGAAAGCGCTACATGTGGTACGCCCTCATGAGACAGGAGGCACATAGCTCTCTGGGGCTGTAGAATAGCAAGGTGCACAGTTAGTGTAGAGATTCACAGAAAGCTTCTCTGAGCAGAAGATGGAAAAGACAGGCTTGAGGAATTCATGGGTGTCAGTTGGACAGCAGATAAGGACATTCGTGTCCCAGATGTGTATATGTTAGCCCGAGAGAGCATTTGGGTTAAGGAGCTAAAAGATTGTAAAGAAATACCCTTTCATTTTACAAATGAAAACCTAAGACAGAGGGAAGGTGGTGGGGTCCACAGATAGGACCTAGAACACTTACTCTAATGTATTCTCTATGATGATTGCTTTGTTCTTCCTCCATTCACTTCTGTATCCACTCAAAATCCATCTGATTACCAAATTTTTGGGTTTTTTAAAATGTAGTGTCTCTAAATACTGACTGTGTTCCCAAAAAATGTCATACCGAGGCATGTACTCATTAGGCATGCCATTGGGCACTTAGAATTCCGTCATATAACTATAGTCTATCATTGCTAAAACTGGCCCACTGTCAAATATACAACATCGAGCATATAAATAATGAGCTAACATACAGAGCACTCTGTCTCATATCTTTTACTTAATCAATAGAATACTGTTTTATTTATGTGTCAGAATCTGCAGTGTTCAAGTTAATATATAAAAAGTTTAATTTTCCATGTTATTTCACCTTTCCCTTGCCTATAGTCTGTTACAGGTCAGCCACTGGCCATTTGCACATACTTGGAGTGTTTTGTGTCAGTGTAATTCAGTGTTAATGCAGTTCAGTTTTTTCAATAAACATTTGTTGAATAACTACAGTGTATCAGTCCCTATATAAGATATTAACAAACAATATAGTACTTGTTTATTTACAAAAGTGACAGTGTAGTATGAAAAGTGCTATGCACTATCAAGGCACAAGGGGTAGCACCAAATCTTGCAGAAGAGGTATGTACTCCATTGCTGTCATTTGGGTAAAGTGCTTCTGGCACAGGAACTATACAAATGCTTCTGAATGAGAAAGACCTTCATCTGCAATCTGATGTATTTGACTGGAAGATGAGCGTGTAGTGGTGAGAGTGAGGTTGGCAAGGTAAGCGGTGATGATTATAAAGAGCCTTCTAACCATGCTGAGGAGCTTGCACTGCAGTCAGTGGGAAGCAGCGGTATGTTCTTAAGAACAGAACGATGTGACTAGATTTGTATGTTGAAAATGCCATTCTGGCTGCAGTTTGGACATGTCATGTACATATAATTATCCCTTTTATAAGATGACTTCATGGTAATACAACTTTTCTCCACATATATTGAAAAAATGTGGAGAGAGGAGAAACAAAAGGAAAGTGATTATAGGGACTGTATCTACACGTGAATGCTTAGGTACCACTGCTCTGGGGCCTTTTCACAGTGCAGTCTGTTGGCCCCTGGTAGCTGTACTACTGTGTGTTTTCTGTGCACACACTTACTGGATCTGAATGTGCCTTTAATGAGTTCCTCAAAGGACTTGTATGTGTACTCAAGTTTACTATCTTTACACTACAAAACAAAGTAGTAAGGTGCACATATTTGTAGAATCACTGAACATAGCAAATACAAATAGAAATTATAGAAATAGTAGTTTAGGGCTGGGGATATAGCTCAGTGGAATAAGCGCTTGCGTAGCAAGCGCAGGGTCCTGAGTTCGATCCCCAGTACCACAAAAAAAAAAAAAAAAAAAAAAACCCAAAAAAATAGTAGTTTAATAGGTAAATTTTAGGAAAAAAAGTTTAAGGTTGAAGTAGTTGCAGATCAGAAAGAGGTTTTTATGTCAAAGTATATTGATTAAATTAGCCAAGGTTAATAAGTACGTTTGTGAGGGAAGCTAAGAGAATATATATGGTCATCATAAAATGTTGGAGGTGAGGTAAATATGACGAGAAAATAACCACCAAGAAGTAACCAGATAATAGAGAAAGAAATGTATACATCTGTTTGGGGAGATAATTTGGGGGGGCATGTTATAAGACAATTGAGAAACTGTAAAGTTGATATTGGAAACTATATACACAAAATGAATCATAAAACATAAGTGTTGAGGGGATGCTTAACCATATTTGTTATTTATGAACAATGTTTTAATATGTAATAGATTTATGAGAAAAGACTCAAATGTCTGTTCCTTATGTCTCTGCTCTTAGTGCTTAATCTTGGTCATTATTGTGAGAACTGTTTTCTCATAAGGATCATATATTAGTGACAGTGCAGTTAGGATCTTTGATCTCTTTGTTTTTAAGAATGCTGTGTAATATCCCATAGATTATTCATTCAGATAATAGAACATAATAGATGATACCAAACTTAGTCTCATTTTCTATTGAGTAGACCAAGAAGTATGGCTTTTATACTCTTTAGATTTCTTATAGGTTACCTACATAAATAATAATTAGGAAGTACTTGTATCTATTAGAAAACGTTAAAAATTACTGTTTTCCTTTCAGTGAAAGGGAATGACAAATGTTCTTATTATAAGGATAATAGCTGATGAAAATAGGGGTAGTTTTACCTTATTTCTTCTTCTTTTATAGGTTTTGAAACGACCAGAATATTTTGGGAAGTTTGGTAAAATACATAAAGTTGTCATCAATAATAGCACATCATATGCAGGCTCACAGGTAACTAACTGTAGGGATTTTTGCCTTTTCCCTTATGGTCTGGACTTCACCTGGCCTGTTTAGAAGGAAAATTTGCTTTCTGTAATTAGGAAGGTGGAGAGTAAAGAATTTAAGCAGTGTAGTGACCTCTGTTGGTGGGTGGAGGAATTATTGGTGCTTGTTTGACCTTTCTAGGACTTAATAATGTTAATAGTAATAAAAGGAAAATAGTAAATCAGAGATTTATTAATGGAATATAAAGGGGTGGAGAGTTGAGTCTATTATCAGGTAATCTGTTAATTTCTAATTCATGTTATTTTTAGATGCTGAAATCTTAAAATTACTTTGCGATATTGGTATTAGCAAATTAATGCCTACAATTGCATTTATTTTTGGCGAAATATAATTTGACAAATTAAATCTTACTTTTAATCTAAACTTCAAACTTTTTATAACCTTGAAGAGCCTGTCAAATGTTTTAATAAAATAAATGCCAAGCCAAAGACAATACTTTATTCATCTGTTGTAGTTGATTTAGAATGACATAAAATTTAAGTATGATTACTTTTAAATGACCTAGTAGTGCTTAATCAAAACTATTACTTCTAATTATTGTCATTATTATTAACATAGTAATAAAGGCTTTTAGAATTCTGTAGGCAGTTTGCAAGAGAATTTTATTTTTCAGTATTATGTCACTGGAAACTAGTAACTCCAGGCTGGGATTCTTTCACTCTAGGGCCCAAGTGCCAGTGCGTATGTCACCTACATCCGGTCAGAAGATGCTCTCAGAGCCATACAGTGTGTCAACAATGTGGTAGTAGATGGCAGAACGCTGAAGGTAATGTAGTCCTTTTGATTTTTGTTTTTTAAGAGGAAAAGATGAGATGTGGTAAGTAGAGGAGAGTCTAGATTTACACACAAACTTTAAAGACAGTTCATTTGAAGATGGTTTGTAAGTCACCCATACAGCCAGTGATAGCTGATCAGTTTGCTACTGACTTACCGGGTCCTGTTTTACCAACTAGGAGTAAGTATATTCATTGTTAGAGGATAATCTAAAAATCTGTTTTTATGTACTTTTTTTTTTGGTGAAAATGCAGTTATTATCTTCCTCATCTAAAATAGGTAATGGTTCTGATTTGTTTTCATTCAATACCTGAATCTGATCCACGTTTGACTAAAGGGTCCCACCAAATAGTGGTTTATGTAAATGAAGGAAGGATGACATAATTACAAAAAGAAATTTGCCTTCTATATGTTAGCCAACACACTGATAGCGTGGAACAGATTTTTGCATCTCTTTTTCATGTTGTCTAGGGAAGACTTTTTTGAGTTCTAGAAACCATAGACTGAGATGTTTTCCTTAGTTCTTCCAAATAAGTGTCAATTATAATAAAAATACTTTTAGTAATAGTTGCATTTCTTAGTGTTTTCTGTCATAGTTCATGTCTTGTCCTATCTGGGCCTTATTTTGGGTGATATGAAAATACTAAATACGGAGATTCTTGTTGTGGCATCAGTTTACATTATGAGTCCTCTTTTCCCCTCTTCTTCTTGCAGGCATCTCTAGGTACAACAAAATATTGCAGTTACTTTTTAAAGAATATGCAGTGTCCAAAACCTGACTGCATGTATCTACATGAACTGGGGGATGAGGCAGCCAGCTTCACAAAAGAGGAAATGCAGGTAGTAGAGTCCTGTGAATTAGCAACTTTATGCTCTTAGGAATACTTTTTCTTCATAAGTTAAAAATGTAAACATAAAAACTAGAGATTTGGGTTTTGAAAGACTGATATTACTTTAAAATTGTGATTTCTAAACATTGTGTTCTAAGAAATGTAAGTTGTGTAGGATATAGATGGGTCTGTGGTCAGCTAAGCTTGAAAGTGCTAGATTAATGAAGATAGTAGGTCTCTTTGATAATAGATTGTTCTTAGTCTTTAATGTGCTAACACATGTCCACAAGGGAGGATGTACAACCAAAACTCAGTTGACCGAAGAAAATACTTTAGGAAATGCTGCTTTAAGAGGAATGTCAGCAAAATGAAGGCCAAGTGGGAGATTGAAATTACTAGGATTTTTCCCTCATCTCTGCTCTTTATGAACTAGAAAATTATACTCCGTCCAGTGATACTGATAAAGTACCAGTTTTATGAAATGATTCTCCCTTGAAAGTGTCCACTGAGTCAGTATCCTATAAGGGATGAATTAAAGACTTAGTATCTTACAATTTTTACATTTCCTCTTCCTGTCTCCTTTTAATTTGTAGTATAAACATGCTTTTACAAGTAAAATGTTGAACATACGGCATATTAAATGAGGATTATACTAAAGCACAATGCTGTACTTCCCTCTTATAGATGAGGACCTCATATTGTTGCTGTGGACTTTTGCAGAAATACTTCTCATTTAGAAGGTGGGGGGCATTCATTGCTACCTTTCATTCTCCAGGTCAAACTAGAGAAAGGCTGGTAAGGGTTTTTGTTAAGAGCAGACTGTTCAATAAAATGAAATATTACCTGTTTTTGACTTGGAGTTAGTACAAATTAAATCCCACTTAATACATTGGAGTTTCTTGACACTGGTCCATATGGTTAAAAAATGGTGTTAAATGAGACCTACCTGACATCCTGATAGCTACCAGGGACAGGTGAGGTACTAATTTTTTTTTTTTTTTTTTGCGGTACTGGGGATCAAACTCAGGACCCTGCGCTTGCTAGGCAAACGCTTATTCCACTGAGCTATATCCCCAGCCCCTAATTTATTATTTATTCAATAAATGCTTTTTGTTTTTTTGCAGATGAAACTTTCTTGAATGAAATCTTAAACAGAACCATTTCAATGTGAATTTTAACTAGTGCAGAATATACTTTACTCAATATTTATATACATCACAGTGAAAATTTTTGTCTGCCAGAGAATTTTTAAGGACAGGTTGCTCTCATTTAAAATATTAGTGGAAAATAAAAATATATGGACAGTAGGTTGAAACTTATGTGTAATGGGATTTATGCTGTCATTACAAACTGCCCCCATAGAGTCACTTGAATATCAGATTGAGCTCTTCATGCCTAAAGAAAGCCATAACATTTCCTGAAGTATTGATTTACAGTAGGAATTGTCAAGAAGGCTTCTTCTGTTTTCAAAATGTAAAATCTGGCTAAGTGTGGTAGTACACACGTGTAATCCCAGTATACTCCTGGGAGGCTGATGCAGGAGCATTGTGATTTTAACACAGCCTGGGCAACTTAGTAATTCAGTGAGACTCTGTCTCAAACAAAAATGAAAGGGCTGGGGATGAAGTTCAGTGCAAAGGTCCTGGGCTTTTTCTAATATTGCATGCCTGCATACAGACACACACAAAATCCACATCTAAATGCATTGTTTTCTTAAGATTCTTTTAACATGTTGCATGCTCTTCAATTTAAAAATTACTTTGAAAGGGCCTTTCTTTGTTAAAACTTTCTCAGTGCAAGAAGAAAATTTGAATAAATTACATCATGACAAAAATTAGAAAATCATTCTTTATGTTAATTTGAAAGAGAAAAAACAATAAAAATGATGCAGAATTTTAAAACAAGATGATAGGAAATTAACAATGGTTATTAAATTGCATATTGTTATCTTCAAAGTAGTTGCTTAGATTATAAGAGATAGTCATGCAAAATTGAACAATATAAGCACTCACTGTTCCTTTCATTGAACTAATAGAAATTAGTAGTACAGTTATCTTAGCTATCTTCTGTGTGTGTGTGTATATATATATATATTTTTTTCTTTTTAAAAAATTTTTCCATAGCTCCAATTTTAGTATTTAGAGATCCAGTTGAAACAGCAAGTGGCCCCTCAGAGTAGGGATGATGTGTTTTGCAGTACACAGTATACAGTTGCACTCATTTAAATGAGAATGTCTACACTTTTTATTTTGCTTCTGTTTTGATCTCTTCCAAACTGGTTTTGCCATGAGTTTTATCAGAATTTTAAAATAATGAAGATCCCTGAATGTAAGTAAAAATGTCCTTCCAGTCATTATATACAGGCAAGCAGCAAAAAATTACTCAAACTAATTTCATGATTGTTGATTCTTATGCCTAATTAGCTTCTGGCATCAATTTTTGCCTGATTTCCCCACAGTATTTGTGATAGTACCCTCAGATAGCGGCTGCCTGTCTGTGAATACAGCGTTTTCCCTTTACGTGTAGACTGCAGGGGGCCACTTTCATATAGTGATTATCTTAGAATTTGGAGGCATGTGCTCTCTGTCACAGCTATTCCCCTGTTTTGTTAACACTCCACGCTGCCTTTTGTAGCAAGAAAGGGATCCTAGACAGTTTATAAATGAATGAGCATAATTATGTCTCAATGAAATTTTATTTGCAAAAACAAGCATGTGGCTATAAACTGCTGACCCTTGGTCCAGAGTTTAAAATACATTAATTTTTATGTTATTCTTGGTGAGCAGAAAGGAGAAAGTAAAAACAGTTTCATATAATTTTTAGTTTGTGCCAAGATAATGAAGACTCTAGAAACAGTTAAAGTGTTAATTTCTAAATAAAACAGGGTCAGTTGATAAATTTTGAGTGATTTTTAGAAACTCGATGATTACCTGTTAGAAGATTAAATTATGTGAACATCTTGCAAGTAGGTCTAAATGAATCTTTAGTTTCTGAGGTAGTGAAATTGTCCTCTCCTTAATATGCTTTTCTGTATAATAGATGTTAATGAAATGCCTTAATTTATGGAATATATGTATAAAATTTTGCTGATCTGGAAGTTTTGTAATTTTCATCCTTGTAGTTTTCTCTGACTCCATGAGAAGATTTTGTGTGTTTTATTTAAGATACTTTTAATAATTCAAAAGGTAATGCAGTATTTTATACTAGCCATTTTGTGAATCCTACTGCAGTTTTAATTTCTGCTTTCATTAGGCGGGTAAACACCAAGAATATGAACAGAAGCTACTTCAGGAATTGTATAAATTAAATCCCAATTTTCTTCAGCTGTCTACTGGTCCAGTTGATAAGAATAAGAATAAAGTGACACCACTGCAGAGGTATGATACGTAAGTACTGATGCTAATATAGTCAGACATTTTTACCCTCCTGTCAGTCTTCTCATCTTGATGATGTCTATAACCTGTGCACAGTTGTTTGGCTATGGGGTAGTGTAGGCGCACAGTTTCTGGGTCAAGTCTTTGTTTTACTTCTTTTGACTTTGGGGATGAGCCAAAAACTGCATATATCGGATCATGTGAGTAAGTGGATGAGGGCACACTGTAATCTTTTTATGAGCCTGCCTTTCCATTAGGTGGCACTGGGCTGCAGGATCATCATAACGTTTGATCATGTCTTATAAAGACACTCACAAAAGTGGACTTCCAAAAATGCTTCAGAGAGTGCTCCAAACCATGAGATAAATGTGTGGGCAGTGAGAGTAGTGTGAGAGGGTTAGTGTCAGTACGTCTTACCATATTAATATGTATGTTTAAACATTCATTGTGTATTTTGATCACACCTCATAAATATATAAGTAAGCCACATTTATTTTTGGCACCAGGAATCTAACTCAGGACCTTGCTCTTGCCAGGCAGGCATTTGTGCCCCTAAACTATATCCCTGGCCTTAGGCCACAAACATAAAATTACTGTAAACTCTGAGACTTGTTTATATCAAGGTTAGTAATAAAAGCTAAAGCCAAACAAAAATCTTTCTGAGTAATAAACTGTGAGCTTTTCCTGTGACCATTTGTACCTATGCTTTTCTAGCTCCGCATGTTCATGATGAACCAAATGCAATTACTTACCTTACTGGTTACCACTTCTATAGTGCTTGGTATAAGAACAAGGCTGTTGAAAAATTTATGTCAGACGCATTCAACATTCAACATTTATATACATCATCATTCTCATTAAAAATGTCATTAGTCTAGTTAAAGTTGTTCTCTGGGTTGTACTCCCTAGAGTTTGCAGAGCAGAACTGGTTATTTCTTTGAGATAACATTAATTGTTTTCTGAATATAAAAATAATATGTTTGCGTTGATAGAAATGTGAAAAAAATCAAGAAAACATACAGAAAAAAATAAATATTTTATGCGATGTTAGTACCCAGCAGTTTTCACTGCAAGTAGATCTTTCAAACCTATTAAGCCAGTCCTCTGTATTCCTCTGTTATTTTCATTTATTTTATTGGTATTATTTATAACGCTGTGCTGAATGTCTTTTCATGTAAATGTTTTAACACTGATTGTTACTAAAATTAGAACTGCTTGGTCTAAGAGTTTGAGAGTACCTGTTTCCTGAATTTTTTCCTCCTAGTGTTGATAAACAGAAAAACCAGTGTCTCATTTTAATTTATATGTGACTAATAGAGTGAAATTTTTATACATTATGAATTCTTAAGTTTCTCATGTTTTGTGTGTTTGTGTTTCTTTGTAAATTACAGAGATCTGATTTTTCTCAATTAGTTGATCAGTTGGTTATCTGCATTTCAAAATGCATTGACTTTATAAACCAATTTTGGAAGAATTTATAACCTACAATATGGAGTGCTCCCAACCACTAGCATGGCATATCTAAGTGTTTTGTGCCTCTTGGGGGAGATTTTAAAAATCTTTTTTCCTGTTTGATTGTTTTCAGATCTTCTACCACTGCTTATGTCTGAGAATACCCATGCAGAAAGTTTAAAGAGCAGTATGACACTGGCAGTGCTAGCAGGCATTTTGTTTTGTTCTTTCCTTTGAGGTGGAGAGCTCTGATGTTTTAGTCACTCAAGTATGGTTTCGATCATTTATTTGAGATGCCTTTTAAATCACAATATGAAAATACCTTGATATTTCTAATTTATTAAGCTTTTCCCCTTTGGATTGAAAGTGAATATTGGAATTGGTTGACATTTGTAATGAATGTTCAGCTTTTACATAATTTGTCATCAGTTATTAATGGGTTGTCTACTATTTTATCAATTTTATCTTTATTATAAGCAGGTGGTGGGGGTGGATTTTTAGGTAAGGCTTCTTCCTACAGGGAAGTTCTCGGGTTAGTGATGAGCAGGCAACTAACTCTTTTTGTTCTTCCTACAGTCTTACACAAAAGTAGGTATTTGTTGTTTGTTTTTTCGTTTTTTTGAGACAGGAACTTGCTATGCAGTTCAAGTTGGCCTTGAATTCACTGTGTAGCCCAGGCTGACCTTGAACTCTATGGCAGTTTTTCTGCCTCAGCCTCCCGAGTGCAGGGATTACAGGCGTCCACCACCTTGCCTGGCTCATGTTTTTATTTTATAAACGTATTCATTCTTGCTTGCCTGCTTTCTCTTTCTCCCCCCCTTCCCGCCCCCTCCTTCCTTCGCTCCCTCTTTCCTTCCTTTTCCTTTTTCCTTTTCCCTCTTTGCCTGTCTGCCTGTCTGCCTGTCGTCTGTCCCGCCCTCCCTCCCTTCCTCTTCTCTCCTCCCTCCCTCCCTCCCTCCTCAAGGTAAGTTGAAATTTAAACTTTTCTGAGAAAAAATAAATTTCAAAGAAGAGGTCCATTTTCCTATTTCATAGCATTCCTAGGTAGCGAATAGCAGAGTTTAAAAATTTTTAATACTAATTTTATTAGTACATGTTTGCAGTATTCATCATAGGAAGTGGTATGCGTACATAACATATTTTAATTCTTGTACTTCCTTTTCTCTCCATCTCCCCTCCCTCCATCCTTTGATCCCTCCTTGCATGCAGATAGCACTTTTACAAGAAAAATTGCAAGAATAAAAGCCTAGAACATATTTTTACAGTATCTCATAGGCTGAGATACTGTAAAAATATGTACTCCTAAGAAGCCTATAATTTTACCATTGGTTTCCAAACTATTTAGGACTATAACTTAAAAATCGGTGAGACAGTGTATGAAAATGTTTATGAATTTTTATCTGCAGAGATTTACGTACACATTACCCTCTTGAAATAATATCTTGGTGTTATGAGATCTAAGTCCCAGTTGGTATTTCTTAGTTCCACTTGAACCCAGTGCTTTTTAATCAGCCATGTAGTATCCGTGCCCTTGAGTGTCTTGATAGTTCTTTCTCTGTCCGTTAGCACAGCTGTCAGTACTTGAGTGACCTGTAGGTGAGTCTTCCAACTCCACATTTTCAGATTTTGTCAGCCTTTGATGCTTCCCCTTTCTTTGGCTTACTTCAGTTTATATTATCTGCTTCCTTATATTTCTGTCCTTGACGAACTAAATTGGCACCCTTTGCTTTTCAGACAGCTTTCTAGTCTTTGCTCTTACCAGGCAACTTCTACCCCATTGTACAGATGGTAAGCAAAAATATTTCCCATTGAAAGTCGAGTCAATAGCTAAACTTTAGCTTCATAATGAGTGTTTTTTGCGTGGCAAAGAAAGCCTTCAGAAAGCCTGTAGGTGGCGCACGCCCTGTAATCTCAGCTCCCAGAAGGCTGAGGCAGGAGGATTGGAAGTTAAGGCCAGCCTGGGCTACAAAGTGAGACCCTGTGTCTAAAAAACAAAAACAAAAACAAAACAGAAAGCCTGTAGGGTTTTGTGAATTTATTTTTAAATTTTAAAATCCTATACAATTTATCTTAGTACAACTGAACGTCTTACATCTGGTGTATGTGGGACATGGTAGGTAGGTCATGACTAGGGAGCAGTCCATAGGTCTCTGTCTTCACCAGTAAACACAGTTTATTAAAACTTGTTTTTCTTTTTTTTTTTTAAATAGTTACTAACTTGTTATGGTAATAGTGGGTGAATGTTGAAAGTAAAACAGGTTTGTCAGTTTAAGCAGGTACAGTTTGGTGAGAAGGGAAGTTGTCCATCAAATGCTAGCAGAATCATGAGAACTCTGACCTGTTAGCAGCTTCTCTGAGATATCCCTTTTTTATGTAGCCATTAGAAATCTAATGCATATTTATGGGAATTTGCAAATATACTTTCTTTCTATGGGATTATACATATGTTTATTTTCTTTCAATAATTCTTTTCCACTGATGGTTATACTTATATCAGGTTTAATTATCACTGACTTATTATAGCCTATTCAGAAAATAAGGTGATTTCTAGTTATATCTTTAGAAATTTTAATTTATTTCTTGAATGTGCTGGTTATTAAATAAATTGAGACTACTACAACAGAATTGAATGGAACATAAGCTTAGGAGGAGCTTGCCGTAATCCTGACTGTTCAGCAGGTATTTTTGAATTGATGACACCAATGCTGAGATTTTTAAACATGTTCAGTAAAGCTTTCCCAGGTATTATGAGTCAGTGCTTATAAAAATGCACTTGAGATCCTGAACATGATGATATAAATTATTCTAATTAGCCATCACCCAGAAATATTCTTAAGACTTACTCTTTATGCAGTCACATTTTCTTATAGTGCCCTGGACATTGGCAAGATTGGCCTCACTTACATTGAAAAGTATTATTTAGTGTTCTTTAATGGTGGTGGCTGGAAAGATGAGCCAAGATCCAGACCCTGAAATTGTTCATATGTGTTAGTACTTTTTTTTTAAGTTTCTATTAATACCTCTTCCTCTCAATTTGAAGCCATTATTCCCATAAGAATAGTGCACGTTTATCTCACATTATTTCTAATTATGTCCCAGTCTGTCCTTGCCACCACCAAAGTAATCTTTCTAAAATACCACTTGCTTAGGTCATTTCTGTGCTTAGATATTTCCATTGACCATTGGAGTTCGGCGTCAGCCTTTCTCTCCTTACTTCCTATTGTGGTTCAAACCATCCTATTCCTTAGCTAGGTTGACCAAGTTGATCGATCACTAAACACACGACTGTTTTGATCCTTGACACTTGTGCTATTGTTACCTCCACTGCCGCCTTTTCTGCTTTCCTTCTTTTTAATATGTAAGTCTTTTTAAGACCTACTTAAATTTGAACTCTCCTGTGAAACTTTACCCATTTGCCACATTTATATTAGCTTTTCTCTGAAGACTTAAAATGGTTTTTTAAAACAATTTTAATAGCTGGCCCTGGCACATAATCTGTTTGCTGGAATCAAGAGCATTTTAGGAGTGTCTCAGTGGATGACATACCTCAGGTTCAGATTGGGCTGTAGTTCTCAGCTACTCAGTAAGTTATCTCTTTGTAAGGTGACTTTCTATTTCCAGTAAATAATTTTGAGAAATATGGACTCTTTTATTTTACTGTACTTCTGTCTGGGTAGTAGTGCTCATCCTTTGTTCATGCGGTGAGTTAATTATGGAAATTATGTCACTAGGTCAGTGTTGTAATGCTTACAGAGGTTTTCCTTTTGTCAGACAAAATGAACTTTAAGTTAGTGTTGCCTGCCTTTCCCATAGTACTGCATTTTCTGAGAATAAAAGGTTAATGTTTTGAGTAGTAGCTTATACAGAAATGTATTTTATGTGTGTGTATGTACATACATGAAGTATGATCAAAATATATGTCAAGTGCTTAAATTTTAAAAATTTATTCTGGTAAAAAACACATTGCCGCGAATCTTCCTCAGATTACTCCTCCTTGCTTCAAGCACATTTATGCCGTTTTTCTTGCTTGCCTACCTGCCTGCTTTTCCTTCTTTCATTCTTTCATTCTTTTCCCTCCTTCCATCTTCCCTTTCCTCCTTCCTTCCCTCGTTCTTTCCTCCACTCTCTCCTCCTCCTGCACCCTTTTTTCCTCCCTCCTGTAGTTGAGGCTGGCCTTGAGCTCACTATGTAGCCCGGCTGGTCTTGAATTCACAGTGATTCCCCTGCCTCAACCCACCAAGTATGCTGAGATTACAGGTCTTGCCACTTTTGAAGCAGTTCTGGAAGTCCTCTTTTGTGAGTATCTTCATATGTCACTCAGGTGCCATCCAGTGGAAAGGCAGGCTCACAAAAATATTACGGTGTGTCCTCATCCCCCTTACTCACTAGATCTGACACTGTGAGATTTCTGGCTTTTCCTCACAGTCACAGTGACCATGAAGGGTTAGCGTTTTGAGAGGACTCAGGACATCAAGGCAGCTGTAACAGTGAAACTAAAGACACTTCGGAGTTGGGCATGGTGATGCACGCCTGTAATCCAGCACTCAGGAAGCTGAGGCAGGAAGAGTGCAGGAGTTTGAGGCCAGCCTGGGCTACACACTGACTTCAACGCCAGCCTGAACTCTAGCAAGACCCTGTCTCAAAAAAAAAAAAAAAAGGCAAGAAATACTTGTAAAGAGAACTTCTGTAACTGCTTTAGAAAGTGGCAAGAACGATGGAGTGTGTTTGACATGAGGGAAGTATTTTGAGGGGGATTAATGGCAGTGTGTCATTTACTATTAAGTTTTAAAACTTTAAATATTTATTCACACACTTCATACACATTTGCCTTCTCCAGGATTGGGACTAGTATTTAGAAACATCGTATGAAATTTATGGCTTTTCAGAACCTATAGAAGAATAATGGTGAATGTTTTAGAACTTTCAGTGATACACCCTGCTGCGGCATGTTCACCACCACTGCTGTAGGAGCTGGGTGTGGTGGTTGCACACCTGTAATCCCAGTTATTCAGCAGGCTGAGGCAAAAGGATTTCAAGTCCAAGTCCTGCCTGGGTAACTAAGTGAGACCCTGTCTCAAATTAAAACAAACTGGGGATGTAGCTGAGTGGTAGTGTGCTTACTTAGCTTTCAGGAAGCCCAGGGTGCAATCCCCAGTGCCGCAAAAAGAAAAAGAACCCATAGGGAACATTTTAATAACTTTTATGCCCTTCTGTCTAAGGTTTAGAAAAAAAAAACTTTAATGAGGCATGTGTTTATCACATGCACAAAAGCAATTGATGGATTGTTGACTGATTGGAGTGTTGTCTCTTTTAAGCAGTAATTTTTTTTCCATAAACCACCACTTTAGCTATTGTTTTAGATAGTTTAGTTAGAATGTAAGTTCCTTAAAGGGCAGTGATCAAGGGTAGGGATCTTATTTTTTTTGTGTCTTCCACATGTAACCTACTGTTTTATATCATAGTGCCTCAGTAGTAAACATAGGTATTAATAAAATGCCTCTTTTTCTGGCTTTTGGGGAGTTTTGTTTGTTGTATAGTAGAGTGACTTTTTAAATTTAATTTGTTTTCTCTTTACAGCCCCATTGACAAACCATCAGATCCTCTCAGTATAGGGAATGGTGATAATTCGCAGCAGGTAAGATTTGAATAAAATATCACTTTATCAGAGGTAGCCTGAAAACAAGGTATTCTGTGCAAGTGAACTTTCTAAATAGTGAGAAGTACTTTAAATACTGACACGATTTAAAACACCTCTGACAGACAGGTTTGTTAAATGCGTTATTATTAGGCTTCTTTTCCTGCACAGATATGTAGACTATAGTTTAACCTTTCTTACTGACTCAGCATTATTATCCGACCATGTGTTGTACTGTGTGGGAGCACGTCAGTACCTACAGTCTGCTATGGTTATTGATCTTACGATTCTACCTAGATGGCCCCAAGCCCAGGTGCCCTAGGTGCTCGTGCTTTTAAGAGTTGCTTTCCCTCAATACATTCTCCCTGTTACTGTCAACTGCAGTTTTAACGCATTGTACTTACTCTTAATAGTGATCTTGTTTCTTCCCCCGAATGAACCTATTCAAACTTGTATCCTGTGTGAGGCTGAGTAAGGAAGGGCTGGCAGTATGCATTGTGTCATCTTATTACTTAGGCAGCCTTTTTTCTGCTAGCTTTATCACTAATTTGAGTTTCTGTACATTTTCTTACATTGTTAAAATAAGGTAATTTTAGTCTCTTCCATAAAGAATAGCCAGTTTCCCACAGTATAGGTGAAAAAAAATCTAAAATACAATGTTTTGTCTTAAATTTTTAAGTAAAAGTGTATATTGCTTCTTAAATAATAATTATAGTTATAATAATTATAATGAATTGAATGTTGTGATACCTGTCGTGTTTTGCTCATACCACATTTAGAATGTAGGTATTTTTTTTTTGGTACTGGGAATCAAACTCAGGACCTTATACTTGCCAGGCAGGTGCTTACGCCACTAAGTTGTATCCCTGGGTTCATACCACATTTTGATATCCCATCCTCCATTTCAAAAAAATGTACAAGCTCTTTTTTTTTTTTTCCTTTTGTCTTTTTGAGACAGGGCCTCACTATGCAGTTTCAGGCTGGCCTTGAACTCATTTTGTAGCCCAGGCTGGTCTCGAACTCGTAATGATCCTCCTGCCTCAGCCTCCCAAGTGCTGGGATTACAGGCATGAGCCACCATGCCCGGCAGCACAAGCTCTTCTTTAACAGTTAGAAATTTTACATCATTCTTCCTTCTTAAACTCATTTTCCTGTTGCCATTATGGAGTTTTATCTTGATGTGAGATAGTTTTTGCTGGAAAAACATACTCTCAAGAATAGGCACTTTAAATAAGAATGTTCTAGATTTAAATGCCAGTTTTTCTGAATTTTTATTAAGTTGATGAAAGCAATATATAAGTAGACTTTGATAAAAAGTAATCATTAAATGTGAACACTGGAGTTACAAAATGAATTGGGCCGCTTGAAAATTAGTTTCCACGTGTCTTTAGATGAGTATTACTTATTAATAAGATGAGACAAGTTTTAGTAACAATCCCTTTTGTGGTTTTCATTTTTCTAAGAAATAAATGCTGAAAAATCTTGTTTCTATGAATAAGTAGAAGGAGAAAAAGTATTCTATCACTGCTTTTCAAATCTTGGAATTACTCCTGAATTAGATGCATAGGAATTATGGAAAGATTTATCATGATAATGATTTTTGTGCATCTGTCTGGGAACAACTGGAGTAGATCTGTCAGTTTTGTTAACTGCAATATTGGGGATCATCTAGTTTGTAGAAAGATACAGTCATTAGAGTCTGTTGTTCTATGTTACCAGTTGAAACATTCCTAGTAATGTATCTTTGGTCCCTGGAAAGTTTGCAATTAAGCAAAGATACTATAATGAAAGCCCAGAGAATAAAATATATTACTGTCTTTATAAAGTAGGGAGTAAAATTACAGAGAAAATTGATTTTGTTTTTTCAGGCAGGTTAGTTTCTTTAAAAAAAGAGTACCAGTATAAGTTAACAGTTTAATTGATTTTTTGAAACTCCTGCTTTTTCTGAAAAGTTTCCAACTTCCCTAGTTTGAAGACTAACCTAATATATTTAGTGCAGATCTTTTCCATTATTACTTATAAAATGTATTGGTTATTTTCTTATGTATTAATTATTTTCTTTTTCTTTTTTATTTAGATATCTAACAGTGATACACCTTCACCACCCCCTGGTTTATCAAAATCCAATCCAGTCATCCCCATCAGTTCATCCAATCACAGTGCACGGTCCCCATTTGAAGGGGCAGTAACAGAGTCACAGTCATTATTCTCAGACAATTTTCGCCATCCCAACCCTATCCCAAGCGGGCTTCCTCCTTTTCCCAGCTCCCCACAGACATCCAGTGACTGGCCAACGGCACCAGAACCACAGAGCCTCTTCACATCAGGTATGTAGCAATCTCTGGTTAGTAATTTTACTGTTGACATACTGTTGATAGACTAATTATGATACCTCTTGGCAGGTGCATATTTATCCCTTTCCTCTTATACTCTTATACTCCCTTTTTATAAAAACGTAAACATTTAAGCTGCATGAAATTAAGTGGTAAATTGTTGAAGGACCTAAAACTTACCATGTTAAAACACAGATTGCTCCAGAAATTAAAGATTATGTCATTTTCTCAGTATCCTATTGAAAAGCTTATTCCTCTGGGAATTATTGAGGAATTAGCTTTGTAATCCAATTTGTATTTGTGTAGATAAAATTTTTCTCCATAGCTGATAAAGAGGTAATTTATTTGGTAGTCAAAGTTATGTTTTTACCCTTTTTTAGCTATTTCCATTTTTACTCATTTTAAATTCTCTTATTGGTGTGAAAGGTTTAAATTAACATTCACTGCAGCACCTCTGAAGCAGATAATTAAAAATACTACCAGATTTTTTTCACTGAATTATTTTTTCTTAGTATATGAGGCACTGTCATTCATTTGTAATTGTCTTTAATACACACATTTAAAAATGAGCTTTACTAATTAAAATTTGTTAGATTTTATTTAAATGACTGGCTGGTTTTGAGTGTGAATAGGTGACTATAATTTAGATCAAGGATTTTTTTTCCTTTTGATTAGCAGAACCATCTAAATTGATCAGTTTTTGAGGTTAGGAATTTCAGAGTGAAATTACTGTTAGGAGTATATGGTGTTCTTTGTAATTAGTGAACTTTCTGTGCTAAAAAGTCATGAAGATTTTGCATATACTTGCTGTCTTAGTTTCTTTTTTCTTGTTGCTGAGACAAAATACCCAACACCCAGACTTAAAGGGGGTGGGATTTATTTAGCTCATAGTTTGTAGAAGTTTCAGCCCATAATTCCATAATTAGCTGGCTGTAAGGCAGGGTGGCATTGCAGAGGAGTAACAGTACGTGCAGGTAGAAAGTAGCAAAGCAACAAGCGGGCAACCACAGCTCTTTCTGTCCATGTTATCCAGGCTGTGTAGGGCCGGTAGCACTCACATCCGAGTGCCCTTGCCCCTAGCATTGCACCATGAATGAATTCCAGCGTTAAACACTGTAGATCCAGCCACCTCTGAAAATGTGCCACCTATGACTGCATGAGGCTTTTGGGGGACATCTAGACACAAATGATAACGTTCCACCCCTTGCTCCCAAAGACACATGTCCATCCCTTTATGCAAAAGACATTTAGTCCATCTCCAAGAGTCGCCAAAGTCCTGACGGTTTCAGCATTGATGAAAAATCCAAGTCCAAATTCTCCTGAGATGTAAGGCAAACTCTTAGCTGTGAGCCCCTGTACAAATGAAGAGAAAGTTAAAACACTTCCAACATTCAGTGGCACAAGATAGACATTTCCATTCCAAAAGTTACACACAGCAGTGGAGCAAGGAATGAGAGCAAAGCAAGACCAAAATTTAGCAGGGCAAACATTAAGTCCTGTAGTTCCCACGTGTAGCATCGGAGGCAATCTGTGGCAAGATGTAACTCCAAAGGGGTTGGGTGGCTGTACTCCTACAGTACTTCTGTGCTTATAGCTCCTATGGCTTCTTTCTTGGGCTAGCTTTGCTCACTCCTTGCAGCTTTCCTTGGACAATCCATGTTCTGGCTTCTCCAAACTTTTGGGATTTGCACTGCATCTTTGGCTTCACACTCACAGCTTCACACACTGCCCTCTCAAGGGTACATTGCCTGGCCACTGAGGCCTTCTCTTTAAATCTGGGTGGAAGCTTTCCAAACCCGATAACTCTTGTAGTCTACGTATGCCTAAAGCCTTCACTGTGTGGATGATGCCAGCTGGAGCAGTAGCCAGGCTTCCTTCTCTCTTGGTTGTAGGAGTCTAGTGCCTATGAACCAAATCCCGAGGAACAGTTTCCCTACCCCGCAGCCATTCTGGAACATGATGGCCTGGGGCTCTCTTCTCAAAGCAAATTATTTCACTTTTGCAATTTTGAGGCTGCAAAGGGTAGGACTTTGCTGCTTCTTGTGATACCCTTGGGCCATCTTTTCTGTTCTCCTGTTCCTTCTCAGCAGTCAAAATCTCTGTTCAATCTTTGCAGTCCACAGCTTTACCAGCACTTTCTTTCTGGCCAAACTCAAAATGTTTTATGTCATGTTGCTGAGTTCTTTGTTCTTGATTTTCAACATAAATCTGGCTAAAAACCTGCAACAGTAGCCATTGCCAGTGCCTCAACATTAGACTGCCTTGAAACTTACTCTGCCAGATTAATTAGCCCACTGTCCTTAGTCTCAGGCAAAGTCTCAACATTAAGCAAAATGCAGACAAACTTTCTGCCGAGGCATTACACACATTGTCTGAAGTCCAACAGCCAGTGCAGTCCTTCTTTCCAGCAGAAACCTCCTGTGCCAGTTCTTTACTAGCTTTCTGGTCTTCTGAGGTCTGACTCCTACATAATACAGCCTAAGGTGTTCTGGATCTACTTTTTTAGTCAGCATCTCTGAACTTTTCCTAACTTTTCCCCTTTCCACAAGCCAGTTCCAAATGCTTCTAAACCACATCACCAGGTACAGTCACAGCAATGACCCCAGTTCTCTGGTACCAAATTGTGTCCTAGTTAATTTTCATGTTGGTGGGAGAAAATACCCACCACCCAAAGTTAAAGGAGGAAAGATTTATTTATCTCACATTTTATAGAGTTTTGAGTCTATAGTCAGCTGGTTCCAAGGCAGAGTGGTACAGGAGAAGAATCTTACAGGGAAGAAAGAGTTCATAGTGGGCAGAAGGTAGCAGAGCAACAAGGGGTGACCACAGCTCTTTCTGTTCCTTATATTTCATCCAGGCCACTTAGGGCAGGTAGCACTCACACCCTTAATCCTAGTGTCCTTAATCCTAGCATTATACTATGAATCAATTCCAGCATCACACATTCTCTAGATCCAGCCACCTCTGAAAAGCTCTATCTATGACTACACGAAGCTTTGGGGGAACATCTAGATACAAGCCATAACACTTGCATTTATCTTATTATGTGGCATGCTTAACTTACACTAGTGTGCATCCTAATTGTGAAAGTGAACTCTATATTTTATATTCATCACTATTTCTCTTCCCAACAGAAACTATCCCAGTGTCATCCTCTACAGACTGGCAAGCAGCGTTTGGCTTTGGTTCTTCTAAACAACCAGAGGATGACTTGGGTTTTGATCCCTTTGATGTTACTAGAAAAGCCTTAGCAGACCTGATTGAGAAGGAACTGTCTGTCCAAGACCAACCTTCCCTTTCGCCCACATCTCTTCAGAACTCCTCTTCACACACTACAACCGCCAAAGGCCCAGGCTCTGGATTCCTGCATCCTGCTGCACCTGCAAATGCCAACTCTCTCAATAGTACCTTTTCAGTCTTGCCACAGAGGTTCCCTCAGTTTCAGCAGCACCGAGCGGTTTATAATTCGTTCAGTTTTCCAGGCCAGGCAGCCCGCTATCCTTGGATGGCCTTTCCACGCAATAGCGTCATGCACTTGAACCACACAGCAAACCCCACCTCAAATAGTCATTTCTTGGACTTGAATCTCCCGCCACAGCACAGCACAGGTCTGGGAGGGATCCCTATAGCAGGTAGGTTCGGTTAAAGCCTTTTGAGAACTCTTTGAGTAACTCATGCCTTCAGGGTGTTGGGGGTGGGGATGTTGGGTAACAAAATACTTAGTGGGCTTAGAAATTTCTGTGAAAAAACAATAGTCTTTATCGTAATCTAAAAAATGTTTAATTAGATTGGTGCCTTGTAATATTGAGCTTTATAAGGATGGTGGAGTATTATACCTATTTATTGTTTAAAAGCATTTTACTTAATAGGATAGTTACCAAATTATTAGATGGCATATGAATATAAGAAGAAAATGACCTCTGAAATTATGGTGCTATATAAAGTTCAACACCAAAGTAAAAATTCTGATTTTACATTCTAAAAGTAAAGAGGTTAAAAATTTTTGAATAATGAGAGCATGAGGGATGAAGCCACTCTTAACTGCTTATGGCAATTACTTATTTTGACTGATAAACACACACACATCAAACTTGTGCTATATATTAAAAGTACTTAATATTTGAGAAGTGATCATTAATGTCATGTAAGCATATCAGATATTACAGACATACTTTCTGTGAAAAAGAATTGTTCAAAGAAAGATACTTACCCTTTTAATCTGTCACGTTTTTATTTCTGGGGGAAAATGTTAGGTTTACATAAGGTAATACAAGTTTTGTGCCAGAATACTTCTGGTTTTGTACTGCCACCCTTGAAGGTTTCAGAACTTTTGGGTTTTAAGAACCTGTATAATATTTTTTAGATAAACTGTCTTCTAGGGAGTCACCCTTGTTAATGTGTTGTTATTTCAGTTTGGGCTCTAGAGATATGTGAAAAAGAATTTATTCCTCTCCTGATTCAAGTAGAATAGTCCCTTACTCTGTTATGTAACTTACACATTCTGTTTTTATTTCTTGCCATGGCCTTTAAGGTATGACATGGCACAATGGTGTCAGTCATGTACTTTTACCAGTAAGGTATTCATTTTCTAGTCTTTAGCAATACTGAGAGATGAATTTGTAGATATCCATCAAGATAATTTGGCTGTGTTCTCTTGAAAACAAAAACATACTGTGCTCTGGACTAGTAGCTAGGTCGTAGTTTGTGGCTATGGGTATGGTGACGTTAACAGTTGACACGGTGAGGTTAGTTCACCTAAGTTTGAGAGCACCTAATAATGATTTGCACACTGATGAAGTTCATGATATTTATTCATTTAATTATAGTAGGTAGTAGGTAATCCAGAGCAACAGTTTTTAGTCTTTTCCTTCTATGGGACACCTACTTGTGGAACACTTCAGTATTGAGTATCTGTATACACCTTTTCTTCCATTCAAGATAGCATATTAGAGTATAATCTTGTTTTGCTTTGCTTTTGTCTTAATCATTTTTAAAAGTAGCATTTTAATTACTGGTGAATCTTTTACCCAATTACAACAGTAAAAAATTTAAATGCCCCTAAGTACTCTAAACATTAAAAATAAAAGCATGAAACCCGTGTTACATCAGCTCCTGTTTGTCCTACAGTAAACTAGCCCATGTAGAAATACAAAAGAAGTATAAAACTTGGCTACTATTTCCAGGTAGAGGGTACTTGAAGAGATAAAATTCAAATCATGTGCGAAGGTGGTAACTGTGTGCCAGTGGAATCTGAGACATCAGTGTGGCCTATAATTATTGGGGAAGTTTCATTGAAGTAGAAATTGATCTCTTAAGGTGGTGTCCAGGGTTTGTGTCAGCAGCAAGGAAAGAGCTAGGTAGGTCTTTTATGTTGACAGAAATACCGGGAGGCAGGCAGAAGCAGGCATTAGTGTCATTACCTTAAGAGTCAATCATACTGCCTTCTGCAACAAGAGATGCCGCTTAAATTGTAGAGAGACTGGAGGAGAGGATGAGGCATCTGCCAGTGAGGCAGAACAGCACGGGTTTAATAGGAGACTCTGCTTCTCTGCTGTCTTCACTTTATTTTTCTATTTGACTTGTTACTTGACTATCTTTGATAAATTATGTGTTCTTCCAAATTCTTAGTTATCATGTTGTCTTTTAGCACTGAAGAGCAGTTCTAACCCAAAAGTTGCAAGTAAGTAGGTATTTCGGAAATGCCACACTGGTAATGAATGAAAAGTCACTGATCAGTGAGTGTAGTTGTTCTGTTTAGTTATTTGAAATGTTTATCTAAAATACGTTTTTTGGGTTTTGGGGGTACTGGCAGTGGAACTCAGGACATCACACTTGCCAGGCAGGCACTGTGCTGCTGAGCTATATCCCCAGCCCTTGTTATTTTTTAAATGTAGCATTATAGTTCTGTCCTTGTGAGGTTTTGTTTTGTTTTGTTTTTAACTTTTACCATATACTTAACCACAGAACATTAAAAACTTTTTTTTCAGATGTGCTGAAAGTTAAGTCACCAACTTTAGATTCTGAATCAGTGTTGTGTTTGATGGTAGGAGGGGGAGTTTGTTATTTCAGATTTTCAGTTTTGAATTATGCATATTTGCTTGGTACTTAAATGGTGACTTTTTGTTAAGCTTACTGTTAGATTATTTTTAAGGCTCTGATGGCTAGGGAAATTTCAGTTTTAATATACCAGAATATTTAAAATCACCAGAATTCTATCATGTATATAAACAATTGACAGATACCTGAGGAAACTGTCAGCAATCCTCAAAACAGAATAGTTTTATAATTGTAGCCAGATTACTTAGAATTTTCAGTAACTATTAGAAATGACAGAGTGAAAAATTTGGAAAACTATATACAAGTTAACTGTGCTTAATTCGAAGGAATTTAATAACTGGGGTAATACCTACCTTTTCTATCTCTAGTTGTAACTCATAGTACGTGAGTTGAACTATTGAAAGGGAATCAACTTCATATTCTCCACTGATTATCATGGTACCTTACACAGGGCAGCTATCGAATGAACACTTCAGTAATGGGGGCTATATATTGTTTCAATAGGACCTGCTACTTCAACATTTACCTAACTATTCTAAATTAATTATATACTGGGAATAGCATGTGTGTTTATTCTATAGAATTGTAGACAAAAATAGTCCCTGAACTATAGGAATGAAATCAAAGGTGGCAGCCACCTATATATCACACAGATATCATGTATGTCTTTATTATGTATTTATATTGACATTTTAAGTCTGATTTGTTTAGTTAATTATTAAAAACATATCTGAAACCTATCATGGGAAGAACAGTTGCCAGAGGTTTGACAGAAATTGGGCTTCTGTTTCCTTTGTGTGACTGAAAACATGTTTGTATTTAAAAATAATTATTTTCTTAATTAACTGAAATCTTTTTAGCAGCATTTTCTGGGCTGCACATCTGGTTTGCTTTTAGATTTTTGAAATGAATAGTAGTGGGACAAAACTTTGAGTAGTGGCCAGTTGTAAATCCATTTTTTTATTATTATTAGAATATTTGTTTTAAAAAGTGACATACTTGTCCAGTTTCTTCATTCTAAAAATGGCTAAGGTGTTTTACAGAAAGTTTAAATAATTTATTAAGGGCCACACATTCAATTAGCAGTACAATTAGCATAAGAACTCAGACCTCAAAATCACTTTTTGTACTGAACACTCATATTCTCCTTCACAATTGAAGATCACTGGCATGTGCTTTAACTTGGCTTTCTTCCCATAGTAATGGATTTCTGCTCTCACATACTTGCAAGTCCGTTTTTATCAATAGGATCTATTCATAAGACATAATGGCCAAGTTCAGGGATATGGCTATAGGACACACATAAAAACAAAGTACAGTATTCGTTAACTGGATGAAAATCAATCTTTGCTTACTCCTCATTAGTACATAATGTCATCAAGAACTGTAGTCAAAAATTTGTTTTACATAGCCTCATTGCTTTATACTTGAAGTGTATAGGAACTTTGCTGGTGTTTGAAAAACTATGAAATAACTTGTTTGTTGATTGAAAGACTCCTTTTCTGCACTTTGTCAGTTAAGCTATCTTTACAAATGTAACTTTGCAGATTTCTTTATCTGCACTTTGTCAGTTAAGCTATCTTTACAAATGTAACTTTGCAGATTTCTTTAAAGAACTATTTGCCAAAATGTTTTTATTCCATAATGCTAAAAATTGTAAAACAAACAATAGTTAAGTCTAAGTCTGTAAGGATTGTTGTTTCAACATATACTTAAAAAATACTTGAAATTGTTCAGGCTTAGGATTTTTCCATGTTTTTGTTAATTTGCACTACTTTTAAAGAGACATTTTTCTTAATTTTGAGAATTTCTTTGTTTCTATATTATTTTCCAAGTGACTTAATTCAATTTTGAGTCACATGGGAAACAGTTCACTTGTGGTAAAATAATAATTATATTAGGAGAACTGAGTTCATTCACGTATAGTTCTCTGACCTAGAAGTAGTCATCTTGCTTTCAGTCAATTGGATCATTGTGGTTAGTGTTTTATTATTTTCTAGTTTCTTCACAAGTAAACATGAAATTTTCAGATGTTATATGTTAACATACTAAGTTAATATTTATATATAACTTCATTTTTCCTAGTATATAACCTATACTTTTAAGACATGAATTTATTATTTTCCTCTTTTCACTCAATCAAGTTTTAATTTTTTCACAAAATATCATTTACCATTAGCAGTATCTATATTTATAAGAGGTCCAATTGGCTTGGAAAAGAATGGCTTTCCTGGTCTTTTTTTTTTTTTGGTAGCATATTTATAATCTAAATCTATTATATTTGATCTTGTCTCTAACATAGTTTTAAAATAGTTTTTAAAAAGGGTGTGTTTAGAATGTAACTACTTTCTACATACTTGATAAGTTTATATTTTAAAATTCGTGTCTTGTTTCACACCCAGATTCCAACCATTAAGCATGTATTTTATATATGTATCAATATTCCAAATATTGAAGTCATTTTTAAAGGGACTGTTAACAAATCTAGTCACCCATAACTAGACCATGACTGACTTTTCCACAGGGGAAGAAGAGGTGAAGGTTTCGACCATGCCACTGTCAGCCTCTTCCCATTCATTACAACAAGGACAGCAGCCTACAAGTCTCCACACTACTGTGGCCTGACACCAGAACTGAGAGGAGAGGATTAGACTCTGGGGTGCTTGCATGGGCAACCGGATTTTGCATGATTCCTTCTGATTTTGCATTTAATGTATACACCCAAAAAAGCCAATATAAACGTTCCTGATGCCTAGAACTAGTGTGTTACCTCATAGTTGCTGAAGTATTTCTTCATTAGGCCTTTAACATAATTTATCAGCATAATAATTTTGGCATTGTTTCTTGAGTGATACTATTTTTAACTCATAAAATAAACTTATAGTACTAATTAAGATCCCAGATAAGATTAGATAGAATTGTTCTTGTTTTGGCTCTATTACTGCTAATATACCAAGGTAATAATAGTTCTTTGTTATCTGATTTGTGAAAAAAATGGTAATAATCTCCTAAAAATTTTGAAAATTAAGAAGATAATGTAAATTGCATTCTTTGAATATTTAAGAAAGAATACATATAGAACAAAATTGGTGGTGTCATTTAATGCTCAAAAGAATGTTATCAGCACTTGTTTTTAGTTGCCTAGATTTATATCCTATATAATACATTACATGTGTAGAAACTGTTTTGTTTTCTCTCATTTGCACATTTGCACTTTCTTTTTGAATGGTTGTTAATTATGCATAGATGGTTAAAAGATAATTATTATGGCCTAAATGCAGTATAATCTCTTCTAATGCACTGCCTAGTATACCAGGAAATGCCTCAAGAAACAGGATTTCAACTTCTAGTAAATTTTTCAGAAACTTGAACTTGGGATAAACATTATATGTGAATAGCAGCCATAGTACTAACGTCTGTATTGACAAGCAGCAGTTTGGTAGGATGTTCAGAAATTTCATTGTTTAATAACTGAAATGTGCTGACAAGACTATAAGTATGTGATCATAACGAGACTAAGTGGAAGAAAAGAGATTGCGTGTCCTCTAAAATTAGGCCATGTGAGTTGTACTAGATAACTTCAGTTACATAGACAATAGTGGAGTACTTTATTAGAACATAATGTGAGGTGATGTTTTTTGATAATACTGAATTTCTTGAAGTAGTTTTAAAAATGGTAATAAAAGAAAGTAAAGTGAAAGCTGATTTAGGAAACATGAGCATATTCTAAGTGAAGCAGCGCCTGGGAAGAAAGGGAAAGTCAGACCTCCTCTTGAGATTTTAAAAAAAAATTTGATAAAAAAGGTATGCCTTAATTTGTTTAAAAAATATTACAAGAGTGTTATGAATACCAAAAAGAACCCCAGAGATTTAAAGGAATAATAAAAATACCTCATTAGGAGATGATGTTAATGTTATATTAGAATTGGAGTTTGCAAGATAACTTCTCCATAAAATCTAATTACTTTCTGTTAGGTAGCATGCAACAAGTTAAATGGCTTTATCACAAGGAATAGTGGAGTAAATAAAATTTGTTCTCAGATATCCTTAGATTTGGTTGACTGAGGCTGCAGAAGCAGCTAATTAGTCACATAAGTTACATTCTTTAAAATTCAGCATTTGTATCTCTTAATTTCCACTTAGAAGTGATCTTAAGACATTACCAGAAAATCACTGATTTAGAAAATGTGAGTAAATGATAGATTTTTAAGCATCAGCCTTTAATCGTAGGTTAATTTACTTATAGTTTTCATTTTCTCATTAAAAGGCCAAGGCTTAGCTGCTGTCTCATGAGGGGCTGAGGCCCCTGGGCACTGTTGTAAAATTTTGCCTCATTGTAATGATGTACTCCTGGTTTCAGTGTAAGCCGTCCATTGCCTGAGTATTCTTACAAAGCCATAGTGTCTGGCTAGCTGTTTACTCTCTTGACGTTGAGAGATACACCTGTTAAACAGAGCTTCTTTTCTGATCTTTCTCGTTCATAATTTGTGCCGAAAACTGTAATTCGCCCAGACTTAGCCACAGTCCTGAATAGATTTCCAAAGGCAGTATCCTGCCTGCTTCTCCTTTCTCTCTACTTCCAGGCACACCATGAATTAGAGAATGGCTTCTTAGGAAATGAAGGCTCCAAATTCTCCATGTTTATAGAGAATGGCTAAAATGATCTTTTAATTCACTGTGTAATTTCCAAACTTTGTAAGACTTCACCTTTTGGCTCACTTAACATTTCCTTTAATATGGTTTTGTAGAAGTCTTCACAGTCATGATTTTACACCACAGCCCCATTTCATGTAGCAAGTAAATTGTAACCAAGTAATAGTAAAGAAGTAAAGAATGAGAAATTCTATGAAGTTTCTGGTTTGTTTTTGATAAATTCCTGCATAAGTCACCTTTCACAGAGAAATTTTACAGATTTCTACATGCTTAACCTTTAAAAAATGACTAGTCTTTCTTAACACGGGAATTTTTAACCTGGAGTCCAGAACTCTTTGAAGGTACATACAACATTGTGGATTGGTGTACATGTACATATGTCCATTTTATTTTTCCGGAGCAAAAGACCCATAGTTACTAGATTTGTAGAGGGTTTGGCAACATTTTCCCTACCTCAGGAAAAAATAAAAGGGTTAAGAACTGCTGCCTTGAAATGTTTTCAGTGCCATTGTAGGAAACAGATTCCTGGCTGAATGACTTAGGTATATGATGTCAAGTGCCTCCTTAATGTATGTTTTATGGATTTCATTAGAAAACATTTTTAATTAATGATGCTTTCCTTCTTGTTCTACTGTTACTTGGTTTTCCAGGTGTATTTTTGTATGTTTTCCCTTTATTCCAACAAAGCATTCATTAAATGTCTGAGTACAGCACTTGTTTTGTTTAGTGACCTGAGCTAGATGTTGAGAGCTGCAAGATTGAAGAAAATACAGAGCTTATCATCAAGGTGAACAGCCTATAGTTCTTTTTCAGTTTTTTAAAAAATGAGATCAGCTCTTGATACATATTAATCACAACAGTCATACCAGTTCAGCTCATTCCATTATTCATCTCTGAGTAACTGCTCTGACATTGGCAACAAAGGAATTAAATGTGCTTCAAATTTTAAAATATGTGGTAATTTGGAGGAAAGTGAGAAAATCTTAATAAGAGAACATATATATATATATATATATATATGTTATTTTATGTATATATGCTCATGTCTTTTACTCAACATTCTAGAAATTAAGCAGAACCTTCTATATATGTGTTTCTTTTAAAGAGAACAACTTTAAAGCATCTTTTCTGTGCACATTTTTACTGATGTGGCTTCCATTTGTATGGTATTCCAAACAACTCTCTTCTGCTGTGGCACAGGTTCACAGAAAGGTACACATGCAAAGATGTTGCTGTAGACATTGAAATCCTACATGAAGACTACCATGTTATTTATATAGACAAACAAGCATAGGGACATTTTTTTCTATCTTGATATATAAGATTTTGAGTTTTTTTCTTTATGAAGTTTCCCAAATCTGCTTAATTAGTTTTAGTAGATGGATATCATAAGTTTATAAATGCAGTGTTTTTCTTTAATTATATAATATATATCTTTATCTTACAAAACTGGCGTAGTCAAATTATCTGGTGTCAAGCTATCATTCTGCTCTTAGCAGTGTGTGGCTATCTCTGAATTAGTACCTACGGTGTACCTCCCAGAACTAGATAACTGGCGGTAGTAGCTTTGGGTCTCCACACATGTAATGTTCAGTGAGCAAATCCGATAGCATACCAGCACAAAAGTAAACAGAAAGAAGTCATTGTGAACTGATACAGAGAGAGGCTTCATGAAACTGTGGGACCAAGATGACATAAATTTAGATGAGAATAGGGGAAAATCTGTACCCTAAAGTGAAAGGGTTGAACCACTGGCTAAAGCCAGCTATTAGTAAGTTCTGAAGGGTGGGAGGGCAGGAGCCTAGGGAGATACACTCAGTGGAGGTGCTCCACATGGACCTACTGGCAATCTAGGTGTGTAATGCCTTGAAAATTAGGAAGAAGAGTTTAGTCTTGATGTGAAAGGGAAAGAGAACTATAGGGTTTTGAGAAAGAGGTAACTTAATTGTAGCTTTTTAAAGAGATGTAGGTTGGATCACAGGTTTGAACACAGCCTGGGCATCTTACCAAAATGCTCAGTGGTAGAGCACCCTGAGGTTCTGTCCCCACTACCATAAAACCAACAGTAAATCCTTGAGAATAAACTCTTCAGTGTATTTGAAATAAAGTAATTGCTGTGTAAAGATATGAGTCTATTCAGACATTTGTAGTGTGCATATATGTGTGGTTTTGTATGTTCCTCTTGTCTAACATAAAGCAACAAGTGTGGAAAAAGCAAACATTGAAGGTTTGCTTAGAAGGTGAAGAGGACAAAGACATAAAGATAGTCAAGGAGACAGTGTTAAAACAGCTCGTCAGGAAGAGTATATTAAGACTGTTCCCTGAGAACCAGTGGTGGGGATGATTTGGAAAGGAGTTCAATGCCTAGGTTTGTTGAAGACAGAGAAGAGGTTAGTGTTGTTAAAGGAAGGGCAGATAAGGGGACTGGTCAGTGTGTTGACCTCTTGGTGCTAATGATGGGCTGGTGGGCCTAATGAGCAAGGAACAGAGAAAGGATGGTAACATTGGGGATTGAAAGAAGGCAAGCTTTAGTAACCCTGTAGGGCTTCTGCTGTTACCCCATTGCCCTCCAGTCTCTGTGAGAGTAAGTCAGTCAAGAAGGAGAATTATAGAAACCATGCTATTGCTATGGAGACTCCTGTAAATTGAGATGATCCAAGGCAAACTTCCTTCTGCAGGGCATGATGGGAAGACATGGAGGCAGAGTGCTGGGGAGGGACTGGGAAAAGTCAAACATGAGATGAGACAGGTGTGAATAAGCCCATTGAGTGCAAGGGATTGGTGGAAATGTTACTTACGATGTGAAAGATAAGCCAGAGTGAAGTGTGGGGTATGTTGAATCTGGCATTAAAGACTCCACGTTAGGTCAGCTCCCTTGTCCCAGTCTCACAACCAAAGTAAAAAGTTCCTCTACCAGCCCTGTAGGCTTTCCACTTACAAAGGGAAAGGATTTCTTTGTACAAATATTAGGCTATTCTGCTTTATTTATATATGTCACTTAGGATTAAAAGCAGTATGCTGATGAAAGGTTGAGAGAAATTAAGGCTTTTACTATCGTGGGTAAATATTTCGTTGATTTTTTTTTCTCCCAAGGAGAATATTTTATGTGAATAAATAAAACTACAAGTTACTGGGCTAATCTTCCCTTGGTCCTTAATATTTTGTATACTTAGGATGTAACCTCCAAGAAAATTTGCTGGAGTATAGTAGGGCACAAATGAAAATACTGTATTTTTTTCTCCTTATCTCATTAATAGCCAATACTCCTAGGTTGGAAGTAACTTTAGTTTCCTGACACTAAGTATTTTAAAACTCACTATTGTTTCCATGTATATCAGCTGAAATATCAACTATGACATTTGAAAATGATGACATTTCAAATTATTGCCCAAGAATATTGCATTTGTGAAGTCATTGGTTGGTAAGAAGCTTTTGTGCCTGGCCTCCTTGCTTATTGATTCTCTTCCATGAGTATTCTAGACAGCATACCTTGTTGACTATACCATTTTACAGCTACTAAGGAGCTCTTCCTAAAGAATCACTCTTGGCAATTCAAGATCCACAAAGGAAATCACCAAGCGTTCACTATGTTTTATGGTCTTTTACAGCACCTACCTTGGGTTTGAGTTATATAAAAATCTAGTTTACATCTGTTCGGTAAAACTAAGTAATTTAAGCCACTTGAGAATTGGACTGAAATATCCAAAAGTTAAAAAACAGCTTGAAATTGTTGATCTTGAGAACCAGTTCATTCTTTCCAGGTTCCTCTTCAGCACATTTTCTAAGGTGGTCACTGTTAAATTTCCTGTCTTAGCTCTTTATTCTTTAGGTTCCTGGAAGCTCTAAGCTGACCTTGGAACATACTGGACTTACAGCAAAGTTTTGATATTCCAGCTCCTGTTTAGTACTCATGCTCACTATTACATTGTTAAAACAGACCTTAAAGCAATACCCCCAAACCTTTTCCACCCATATAGTTTATAAGACCTTTAAAATACTGAGTACTGCTGGGCATGGTGGGATACACCCATAATCCCAGCAGTCGGGGCTGAGGCAGGAGGATCTCCGTGAGTTCAAGGCTAGCTTGAAGTGTATAATGGGATGCTCTCTCAAACAAATGAAACAATAAAACACCCACTACTTTTTTTTAATATATAGAGTTAGAATTCACATAAAATAGAATCAAATATTTGAAAACATCCAGTTCATTGGCCCAGTACTAACCTTTAATTGTTTCAGTTAGAAGAGTAGAATAAAAAACCTGTATTTTGGCCCTTTCCTTGCTAGGGCTGTGTGGTAATAACTGCATATAGACTCAGTATTTTACTCAGTAATCTGAAAGATAAATGGTAAACCTTAAAATATTCAACTTAAGCTTATAGATCCAACAACTTTTATACCTTCCCTCCCCTAAAAACAGCAGAGCTCTAAGCAAGAGACCCTTAGAGGATTGGCTTTGCTAAATAGATAAAAATGTTTAAACAACACTGAAGAGTTTTGAAGTGAGGTAGTGTATATTGGTGTACTTAATGAGCATTATGTAAGAAAGGGTTTGCTTAGCCAGAAAAAAATTTGCTTAGAACTATTAAGACTGATTCTGTACTTGCATGTGTGGATGAATGTGTTTGTGTGTGGTTGTTTATGTAAAGTAGTTTTCAGTTAAGTCCTCCACTTAGTGAATAAATATAGCAGAGAAAAATGCCTCAGACCATTTTTTGTGGCTTCTTATGATTTATTCCTGCTGATTTTAATTAATTCATGTTCATAATGCTGTATTTTTATATGGTCCCAATTTTTCTTTAAGGAAACTGATTATTTAAATACAGTGAGGTCACCCTGATTGTGTTTGGGTTTTTTTTTTTCCCTGAATAAATACTGTAGTTCATAACTTTTTTCATCAAATTCCATTCTCAGTCTTAAGCATACCCATCCCATGTCATATTTTGGGAAAACCCATGGAAGAGGTAATTAAGAAAAAAATGATTGAATTGATGGAATCATGACACTCAAGAGCTCTAACAGAGCTTTTTAACTTTTTGACCATCAAATAATTATAATGATGATAAGGTTCACAAAGATTGTGATTTGTCTCTTGTCATACCTATTCTAACCACAATTTAAAGTTTTGCTAGCTGTCACCATGTGAATTTCCTTTTATACATGTAACAGTAGAGCAGAGAACTCTTAAGATTCAGGGTGTATCCCTTCCATAAACATCCCTATGTCTTATAGTTTGTTATAATGGTTTTCCCAAGCCAGGCCTTTCACCTGTGAATCAGTGCAACTAATGAATTGAAGGCTTTCAGTGTCCATGGTCTGGCAGCTGTTATCACAGATCCTGTAGGTTCTGTTAAATGTGGCCCCGTGCCTTGGAGTAAATTTAGGAAGGGGAAAAAAATTGTACCCTTGTAAGTAAGTACTTTTCATGTAGACTTCGTGTATTCCAGTCTCAGAAGTAAGATAGTAAAACAGGTAGAATAACTCACCCGGATTTATCTCTAGTAGCGAAAAGCACTTACTTAATCAGCATGTAGTAACCGCTAGATTACTGGCAGCCCTAATGTTAAATAAAATTTTTAAAAAATGAAAACAATTTTGGAGTGACAACACCAAGATGTCTTTTACTCATACTAACTCGTCTTTGGGAAAGAGCTGTGCTGCACCCTGTAGGACGATGGCATATCTGCTGACTGTTTTCCAGTCAAGGAAGTTATTTTCAGCACACTGGAACAGGGAAAGCTCCACGAGGACTTAAAGGTGGTATTACCATCACCACCTCTGAGAGTCAAGAAAGCTGACTAGCGTCAAATTTATAGTCTAGTCCTGTTTTCTGTTATGGCAAGGTCATGCCTCAGGGACTATACTAGCATTTGTACTCTGTTATCAGCCCTAGAGTAGAACATGGAACTTTACGGGGATCTTTTGATCCTTCTTACACTATGTGTTGGCATTCACAGAAAGCCTTACATCCTGAAGTTATTTTGTCCTTTATTATAGCAATCAGTTCAGTAGCCAGCCAAAGGTAAAGGAAGCCCTAAGTTAAGACCTCATCAGCCAATAAGAAGCTTTCCCATGGGCCTTAACTGAGTGTTTTGTTATATGCCAATTTTCCTTTTTTTTTTCTATTAAAAATAATAGTTTGTATTCAGGTTCATGATTATGGCACTTGCCTAGTATGTACAAAACTCTTGGTTCCATCTGCAGCAACATACACTCACGTGCACATGCACACACACGCCATAGTATTATGGGTTGCTGATCTGTATGGCCTACTACCCTATTACCTATGTAGAGTTAGATTTGCTAGGAGGTATGTTTCTGTTTTGATTCCAAATTGTTCATTAATAAATCTCACTGTACACTTCTAGTTCCCAGATAGGTTACTGTAACCCATCATACATTTTGGACTAGTCCATCAGACAAGATGTAATCTCTTTAAGACCTTAACTGTATGTTAAATTTCAGGTATTACTTAATTGGAAAGAGATATATCACTGAAGTAAGCACAGGTTTATTCTCTAAGTGAGGACAAAGCCCTGCAACCTTTATTTTAAAGCAGCCTTTCAGGTTGTAGTTCTTGGTCACCATAGGTCTCTTTCTGGTAGCTTGTGCTTGTCTGTCTAGATTCTGTTTCCTTCTTTGGACAAAGAAGAAATTATTTCTTTTTCCACATAATTTACAACAATTAGCAACGAGGTCACAGCTGTAATCTTTTCTACTAGATCCCGGACAGGCCTGAGTTGTTCCTTATCAAGGGAGAGAATCCTCTTGACAAAGGTGCTGTGTTCACTCCACAGTTACTATGGCCACCAGACCCTGTATCTCCTTGGGAACTATTCCACTAGACTTCTAGCTTATTTCCAAATTGGCTTTTGCTTTTAAGGATCATATTCTTTATTCTTCTTTCTTTGCTCACTGTTAAACACAACACATCAAAACAACACATTTAAGCAGATAGTCTTGGTTATAGAGTACTGTTAGAGTTGAATCAGTAAGCCAGGCATGGTGGTGCAGACCTGTAATCCCAATACCCTGGAGGCTGAAGCAAGGGGATCACTGTGAGTTTGAGGCTAGCCTGAACTACATAGCAAGACCTTATCTCCAAAGGGAAAAAAAAAGCTGTATCAGTATTCTAACATTGTAATATTTGACATTTTTAATGACTCTTCAACTCAAAGGTCATTTTACTTCATAAGCCATATGATTAAAATTCAGTTTTACAAATAAACATGATTTTAGTAGAACTTTCTTTAGTGGAATGTTAATTCTAATTCTATATAAAGCACCAGGGTATCTCAGTAAGAGTTACAGTTTCTGACTTATCTATACTTAAAAATGTATTCATCTAATCTTCCTTCCCTCTTTCCTTCCTGCTTTCCTTCTTTTTCAGTAAGATTCAACATTGACTGAGAATTGGTTCTGTCAAGACCATCTCTGGCAATCTGTTCCAAATTCAACTATAATAAATCATAGCTAAGGATGAACATTTAAATATATATTTTAAATGATTTTAAACGAAGGCCCCTTAGTGGACAGCTGGTGAGCATATAAGTCTTTGAATTCATCAGAATCTTTTAAAATGCTATCCTCACAGGAGTATCATCTTTTGTAGGTCTTGGAAGAATGTGTTGTTAGGACTAACTCTGTGCATGTGTGCGTGTCTACAAGTATGCATGCATGTGTGCAAAGTAATCAGTTTAATGTTTATAACTGTGTAGCATAAACATTGTTGTAGTCAACACCAGCAGATTGTCTGTGACTTTGAAGAGTTTCTCCAGAGATGAATTGTAACTCCTTTTAAAATTGAGACATCATTTGAAAATTGGAAGTAAAAAAGTTTTCATTTACCTTAGTATATGAATAAATAATAAGGATATAGAAAAGATACAACAGTCCTTTTTAAAAGTACTTTGTTTTATAAAACTGTTTTAGGTTCACAGCAAAACTGAATGAGGGACAGCGATTTCCCATGCACTTGTGCCCTGACACATTCATGGGCTGGTTGGTTGTCTGCATCCCCCTAGAGTGCTACAGTTGGTGCAGCTGACACACAGTATCAGGACTGTGGGTAAAGCTCAATCCATAGATGACACTGGGGTTCTGAAAAGCCTCTGTGCCCTGCCTGTTCATCGCTCCTTCCCCCTCTGCCCCTGGCAGCTACTGATCTTTATACTGTCTCCATCATTTCGCCTTTTCTGGGATGTCTTTATTTGGGGTTGTACGATTTTAGCTTTTTCAGATTACCTCCTCCTTTCACTCAGTGATTATTTTCTCCAGCCTCCCCTTTAAATCAGATGTTTCATATAGCTACATTCCAATATATTCATGTTTGCTTTGGAAAACATTTTTAAAAACCAACCTCAGAATAAGCTTTAACAAGTATCTCTTGGTTTAGGTAACATATACAATGAGGAAGAATTTATAAAGATGTGTGATTGGCTTGTTGTATTGGAATTGTTTATTACCAGGACTATAGTCATACCTGTTTTAGTTAAGTTTTAATTTAAAATAATGGAGAAGTTATAACCTTTTCCGAAATGTTTTGCCGAAATAAATCATCATTATAATGTATAAAAAATACTTTGTAAACATAAAGCTCATTGGATTTTGTGACTAAACACTTAAGATAGAAGCCATCTTTTAGAAAAAGGTGAGACTGATGTTTTCATTGTTGAAATAAAAGTGGCTATATAATCAAAATGCCATAAAAAATGGTTTTGATGTTTTAAATAACTTCCAGATAATTTTAAAATCTTTTTAATTTGGAAAATTATGACATAACCATCAGAATTGCTACAGAGCAAAATACTTTGATCTGAATACAAGCGTGAAGAGAAACTTACACCCCAATAAAAATATTTTATTGACACTAAAAAGTCAAAAGCTATCATTGACTTTATCTGGAATGTCCAACCTCTAGTGACCAAGTAAAGAAACAAAAGCCAAGCCAAACAAGGTGGCTGTTTGGAGTCTTCTGCAGCTCCATAGAAAACAGTGCAGAATAAATATTCACAGAATGTTCATTAAATGAAAAATGACGATCAAGGGCTGGGGATATAGCTCAGTGGAATAAGTGCCTGCTTGGCAAGTACAAGGTCCTGAGTTCAATACCCAGTACCACAAAAAAAAAAAAAAAAAAAAAAAAAAATGAAGCCTACAGCACTAGCTGAGCTAGGGCCCTAGGCTTCTGAGTGAAAAAATGACGATCAAGAGCGTGATGCTGTTTCTGGAGGTCTGCAAGGAATGCTCTGTGTTAACAGACTTCTGAAAAGTATCTGAGACTCATTGCATGAGTTAAAACTTAGCTCTTAGTTCTGTTGTGTTCAGTGGTAAGATTTCTCCCACAATACCCAACTAGATGATTATTCCTTTTCTTCTGACCTTTTCAGCTCTGAACTCAGTAAACATCAGCTCTTGCCTTTTTGTTATTTTCCCAATCCTTTAAAAATCTTAACTAATGACATTTTTCTTACCATCCTATTCCTTTTTGTGATTTTCACAAATTACATGTACAATATTAATAACTCTTCGGAACACACACAGAATTTAGAAAGCCTTTATAAAATACCTGATTTTCTAGAACTCTGTACTGCTGAGCTGTTTTAGGAGCATGGTGTTTGGCTAGGTAGGAAGTTCTTAAGTACAATTTGTAATCGTTAAAAATTTTTTCTTACGGATAAACCAAAATCTTACAATCTTTTCCCATTTGTGCCTCTTGAGTATAGTTTGTGAAATACATGAAGGCAGTTACCACTTGTCTGGTATTAGTAAATTCTGGATATACCTCAGACATCCTCAGTTCTTTCATTCCTTGTGTAACATGGTGAGCAGTCATCCCTGTAGTCTAGGTCCCCGTTGTATGTGTTTTGATTTGACGGTACCTTCCTTAAAATGTGAAGCTCACACTTGAATGTGATCGCGTGTGATCAGATAATCTACTTTTTCATTGAAACCATTCTTCATACCAATACTTACTCTTTTTATGTTTATAGAATCCTTTTATAATATCATCTTGTAAAATCGGTATTAATCTCTTTTATGAATGAGGAAACAGGTTCAAAGTGGCTATCATTAGTGATTTGCACAGAGCCATGCCATTGTTAGTTTATGCACTGCATATCTATCTACACGTTCCTAGGGTCACCTTTTTATAAATTTTGTTACCCTGCTGTCTTATCAGATAATAGCCTGTTAGATAAAACCACTAGCCCTTTCTCCATATATACTACTTGTTAGATCTGTTCTGTCCTTAATGCATTTTTAAAAATCTGAGTTTGTGCCTGTTTTATGTGATTTGATTTTATGTGGTAGATACATGTTATTGATGATATTGTGAATAACAATTGTATGAATAATGTAAGAATTTTAGTTTAATAACATATAGTTTCCATTACTAATTCTATCATCTATGGAATTTGCTTATTTGCATATTTAAATAAATTTTGTGGGTTTTGTTAAGTATAATAAAAAGCAGAGTCAGACATTAACGAAGCTGCATCACACAGACTTTTAAGACTGAAACAGTGTCCCCAAGTCCTGTATAAATTGATCTGAACACAGTTGCCATCCGTGTTATACTTAACCCATCTTATAGCAAAGGGGAATCATCAGAGAACTTAGCAGAAACTGCTGAATTCAAGATGTGTTACACTTCTCACATCCAGAGAATAAATTACTTTCATATGCTTTGATCTTTATGAACATCATTTTAGCTCTCATTGATCACTCCTTTCCATTCTTGGATTGATGTGTCAATGAGATGGGACAAGAGCCAGCTCTGAGGTCTGTGGCTCAGCAGGCAGCAGACACTGAGAGGAAGTGCGGCCCAGGTTGTAGAAGGGGAGATATTTCCAACAGAAGACAGTTGTCAGTAGAAGCTACCTGTTCAATTTAAAAAAAAAAAAAGCTTAATTTTTTTATAGATTTCAATTTCAAAATGAAAGCTTAATATTTTTGTAGATTTCAGTTGGAAGGGAGCTCAGGACCTAGCCAAAATACCAAATATCTGTAGAGAAACACTCCCCAACAAAAGCGGATAGAACAGTGGTTGATAGGCTGGGCGCACAGCATACACCTGCAATCCCAGTTACTCCAGAGGCTGAGGCAGGAGGGTTGCAAGTTCAAGGCAATTTAGCAAGTCTTTGCCTCAAAATATTCATGAAAAAGTCTGCGAATGTGTACCCCAGTTGTATGGAGCCTGCCTGGTGTGAACAAAGTCTGTGTTTAATTGCCAGTTTCACAAACAAAACAAAAACCTGTGTTGAACAAACCTATCATACTCATTTCTAAAGAAATCATTAAGCCTCTAATATGTGTCAGAGTCCGCAAGAACAAATTCTGAGCATGTAGATTCTAAAGTGTGCCACTTTCTCTGCTTCTGTAGTACTATTGTGTCTCCTCTGGGAGGGCCAACACCCCGGGATATGATTCGTTTTGCACCTAGAGAGATATGCAGATGCTCTTTAATTGACTTTGCACCTCTCCTCATTCTTCCCTGCACCTGTTGTTTTGTCTGTCCTTTTGGTAAGATCATGATTTTCTGCATAAAAATGGAAATAAAAGGAATAGAGAACTATGTTGCCTCTCATCAAGGCTTTTTATTATAGCATCTGGCTGAGCAGTAGACTTTTTAAACTTTCTCCCTGTGCTACACATAGCTTTTTTCTCGCCTTTGCTATTTTTCATGTGACTCAGATTATTATGGATTGTGATTTTAATCTAAGGATTATGATATACTCATATAGGTTTGTATACCCGTATCCACATTTTCTATGCTTTCTTTCAGATCTACTCCCATCAGGTTCTTCCTGTAGAAGTACTTTCTTTCACTTTCTGATTAGTAGCAGTGTAAGTTAGCCAGGATGATATGTTTTAGAATCTTCTGTGGGCTGTGAATCACTATAGCCGTAGGGGACTGCCCAGCCCTTTCTCTGACAGTTTTTGAAAAATTATATTCTTCAAAAACTTTGAAACAATAAGCCGGCCATGGTGGTGCACGCCTGTAATCCCAGCACTTGAGAGGCTGAGGCAGGAGGATCATTTTGAGTTCAAGTCTAGCCCAGGCTACAAAGTTTGAGTTCAAGGGTAGCTTGAACTGCATAGCGAGATCCTGTCTCAAAAGACAAAAAAAAAAAAAAAAGAAGAAGAAGAAATACTTTGAAACAAGTTGGACATGGTGGCACACACCCTATAATCCCAGCACTCAAGAGCCTGAGGTAGGAGGATCGCCGGTGAGTTTGAGGTCAGCCTGGGCTACATAAGCAATTTCAAGGCCAGGCTGAACTACATAATGAGACTCTACCATGAAGCCAGTGCTCAGAGCTGTTCTTTTAGGAAATATTAAGTACTTGGTGATGTTCATGTTCTGGTACTGTTTACCAAACAAAGCTGAATTCTGAGTGTAGGAGGAAGGAAGTAACACATAAACAAATAATTACAGTACACTGTGGCAGTTGGAGAAATAGATCCACCACCCAAAAAGTCAAGTCTAGTTATTCCTTACTCCTGTAAGTCCTAAAGTGATGCCAGATTCTCTTAGCGTTTGTATTTTGATGGTAGCCAGGCAGCTGTTACTCAGAAGACAGATGTCAGTAAGGGATTTGATCAGGTTCGTGTTCTTACAGCAGGTTAGACCTCAGAAGCTGTCAGGGTGGCTGATGTCCTCTGTGTCTGCAGCTTTGTGCTCTTTGAACGTGCTGGTGATCTGTACATCCTCTCCTTGATTCGAGACTCCCATGGCCGTCCTTTGATCACTGCACAAGGAGGTGCTCAGAGCCAGTGCTCAGTTTTGTGCTCACCCCTTATGCTTTCCTTGAAACTGCTCATTTCAGGCTTTATACCTCTTTTAAATGGGGAGAGGGGTGCCTTCATTTTGGTCTGTTACATTTTCTGATTCAGGTTCCCTCTGATCTGATCTCCTTTGGGACGAGTATAAGAATGTGTGTATCATTTTATTAGTTTACTTTTTTTTCTCATATATAGCTTTACACATAGATTCTTTCAGACTTATTTTCTCCTATTTTTTCCCTTAAATTCTGAGATCAGATAAGATCGGGCACGTTCAGGGTGCTATGGCCATAGACTTTTCCCTTAAATTCTGCTTCCGTAAATGCTTCATAAAGCGGTCATCTAGACATCTTCCTGTTATCACATGATCTGATTCTCCTCCAAAACAGATTTGTAGATTCTTGTAGGAACATTCTTGCACACACAGAAAAGCACATTATGCAAACACATCTGCTTGTATTTTGAAATGTGCCTATTTCCTTTGATGACTGCTGTCTGTACCACCCTCTGCTTTTCATGGACTGCCCTCTCCCCTCTTCTGTTTTGGCTTTTCTTCCTCTGATGCTTCCCTGGTCACCGGTGAGCCTCCACACAGAGTGGCAGAATGGACCATCTCTGGCACATGCCGTAGTTACTTTAGTGCGTCTGCCCTCCCCTCCTGTGGGTGGAGAATCCTACCAGGACAAGAACTGGTTTGTAGTCCACTTTGTAAGAACCAGTGCTTTGGAGTTAGGCTGATTTTGATTACTATTACTGAACTTGACATTTTTTTAACTCAATAATCTTGGACGGATATTTTAAACCATCAGAGCCTCCTCAGCTGCCTCATTTGTAAAACAAAGCTACTCTTTCATTTACTGATTGTTAGTACTAAAGTCAAGTGTATAAAGTGAATGAATAGAGTTTAGAATAGGAATAGGGTAAAATATATACTATAGACATTGATTATGGTTCTGTGCACATAGTATCGAAATACTTGCTTTTGGGGCCAGGATATAGCTCAGCAGAACAGCACCTGCCTGGCAAGCGTGAAGTCATGAGTTTGATTCCCGGTACCAAAAAAATAAAGTATTTGTTTTTTAAAAAGCATTCCATATTTACACAATATTGATGCATTGGATTTTTTAAAAGTGTATTCCCTTCTATTTTGTTATGGAAAACACTATTAAAAACATCATCTTAGTGTTTTTTTCCCTTGGTTTATAGGCAGAGAAACTTTCTGGGCTTCCAAAACTTCTTCCTCATTTCAGGATTTACTTCATTTTAAAGAGAACTATTTGTTCATAGCATTATAAGTAGGCTTTGTTAGGGAAAAGCACTGCTCAACATTTCTCAAGTCAGACCTTCAAGTCAACGGCTGTCTCTTAAAGAACATAGAGTTCCTATAAAACACTGATCTACAGCCAAATGAGTGATGTTTGGGCCATAAGCACTGTCATTTAGATGATCTGCGTGAAAGAAAACGACAGACTTTTGGGAGATTGAGTAAAAATTAATTGCAGAGCTCGGGAAAGCATTCTAGTTACAGAGAATGACAGGAAATAAGAGCCCAGAAAGCACAAATCATATTTAGCTGATCCAGATTTTTCTATTTATATCATTTCTACTTCCTTCTACTGTGAACAAATTTTGACTGTCTTTTCCTATTACTTTGTTAAAGTTCTTCATTTCTGCTCCGAACTTTTCGTTTGAATTCTTAAACTTCTTTCATTTATCCTAAATTTTATTTTCAGATCTATGAACCTCTCAAACCATCTGTTCCCTAGCAAATTTATCTGCTCTGAAGTACTGGTCTGTCTTGCTTTATATTAAACATAATCCTAGAAATTCTAGTGTAAATTCTTACCATCACACTAGAGTAACAGAATAATGCCCAGAATAACATTTTCTCATAAACTGATTTTGTAATGTCTGTCTGCAAGCATTCATTCGCAATTGTTTTCTCTGCACATTGTAGTTACTAAATTGGAATCGTTTTTGTGGTTGTCCTAAAGTACAACGGACAGGTTTTCTTTGAAGTTCTAATATGACAAATTTGCCTGCTGCAAGTTCAGTGTAGCATAATTCATATACTTGAGTCACCCGGATTTGCTGTTGAAGTTTGGGGGCGGTTAGCCTTTCTCAAATGCATACTGATGGAGAGGGCTTCCAACCCGGAAGTGATGGGAACCAGTAGAAGACGACAGCGTGGGGTAGCCGAGGAGGCCTGAAGCGCAGAGGCCAGGACAGCCGGTCCCTGCTAAAAATGCGAGAAGTAGGAGTCATCTTGGGCCTTCAACTATAAGGGGTAAAAGTGAGGACAAGGAAGAAAGGAGCTTTTGGGAAAAAACAAGATCTAGATTCAGGCTTTGGGGTAGCCACTAGTTAGGATGTACAGTGCAGCGTGGCCTTTTAGGAATATCAGGGATGGCCAGGTGGTGGCGCATGCCTGTAATACCAGCACTTGGGAGGCTGAGACAGGACCCTTGTGTCATGGAGCACTGTAACACAAAATAGCGAGGTTTTGGGGCCCAGTGTGTGAGCCTGCTGCCTCTACTCAAACATAAAAACTGTAGACTTTGGATTTGTGAATTTAGATGCATCAAGCTAGATTAGTTAATAAGGCTCATATGTTTAATGTTTAATGAAGAGGCCTGGGGGGTACTGAAAAGAAAGAACAGGCGAGAATTCCATGAAGGCATAATATTCTGATTTGGTGGTTCCAAAATGTGTTAGTGGAAATAAACATATGGAATAGTGTTTTGTTTCAGGGCTTGTCTGAAGTGTTATCTCACCATGTTGTCATTATATAGACATCTGCATCTTCACCCTGTTAGAAGCAGATCTTATTTTTCAAGTGGAATCTTACATGTTACCCTAATACTTAAAATAGGGCAGAAGGGATACGTTGTCCTAGTGCTCTGCCCTGTCAGCCTCCTCCATTCTTCCCATAATAGTGAGCATGGTACAAGTAATCTGAAGGCCAGAAAGAAACAACGTGGCCCCTAACTTGTGTGCCCTTGCCCAAGCCACTGCATTTCCTGTTTTATGATGTTCTCCACAAGCAATGTGTTCTGATGTCAGAACACAATTTAAATTTGTAGTCATTGCTTATTTTCTCTGTGCTTTCTAGTAGTAGTTGGACTAGTCTGGTGTTACATAGATGCCAAAGATAGTTTCAGCCTGTTGTGAGATTTTCAGGTTTGGGGGGGGTGTAGGTAGTAACTAAAACGAGGGCCCCATGAATGCTCCTGACCGCCCACCAGTATGGTCCCTTCACTGAGCAGAGGCGATGGTTAAAGTGCCTTTGTGCTCCGTGCACCCTTGTGGCACTCAAAACAGACTTGCTTTGCCTTTCAGCTTGGCAGCTTTAACACGTACATTCTATACTGACTTTTTGTTGCCGCCAAAAGCTAGGCTTTACAGATTTCCTTAGTGTGTAATAATGAACTTATATTAGGGTTAAGGGTTAGGCTACCAGCAAGCTGGCATGATTTAACCATAATATCCACTGCAATGAAAAGACTTCCTGAGCCAAGTAAACTAAATGCTTACTGATACTTTTTATGCAAGAGAATTTGAGAGTATAGTGTATTGTATCTTGAACATACTTTTAAGTCGTATGCCTTTGACTTGTGCCAAAAAATAAAACTACTGCAAACAGCTTGACCCTCTCTCCTACCCTCAAATTGTTTAGAACTGAAAACTAGTGTTTTGTTGAACATACAAAGGTAAATGGGCTTTGTTAACACCATTAAATATTTAAACTTCTTACCAATAAAGTCTTCTCTAACGTATTATACTGATTATATACTTTAAAAATAAATTTATTATAAAATGTGTTCAGTAGCTTGGTTTTTCGTTGTACTTCGCTTGGTCTTTTCAAGTCTTTATGGAAAGTTTACTTTTCCATATTTTGTCTTTGTAATGTTTTGGTGACAGGAAGACTTGTTAATTAGATTGACCAGATAGTACCTCTGAGAAAACAATAGATGAGGACTGTTCCATTCAGGGCCAGCTCCTGGCAGGTCAGAAATCCCCCATCTTGGCTTCTGGGAAAGTGTACAAATAAGTTTGTTGTTCAGCATTGAACCCATCTGCAAGTTTCTACCCAATGCTTTCTCTGTTGGACTTACACATATTGAATTCCCAGTATGAAATCTTTTTGAATTCCCAGTGTGAAATCTTTTTTCCTTTGTTTTTTTCAGACAGGGTCTCCCCTTGTAGTTCAAGCTGGCTTTGAACTCACTATATATCCCAGGTTGGCTTTGAACTCCGGGCAGTCCTCCTGCCTTGGCCTCCCGAGTGCTAGAATTATACACATGTGCCACCACTCTTGGCTGGCCCAGTGTGAAGTCTTACATAAATAACGAGATGCAAAGTTATATCAGGTTGAGTCAGTGGTACTGTTTGAAAGTGAAAGTGTATTCAAGTGGAGGAGAATCAAGTTTGTGTCAGTGGTTCTCAGTGGTGGGACAGCCTTCTCCCCCAGTGTCTAAGCATGGTTTCGGTTGTCACGTGGGCTTAGTATTCCTGGGGTATCTAGTGAATAGAGGTCCACAGTGTTGCTAACCATCCCACAATGCACTAGGTAGCTCCCTACAGAGTAATGTAGTGCACAGTGCGTCAGTAATGGTGAGCATAGCCAGACTGCTACCAGGCTGCAAGAGTAGCAAAGTGGTTGAGCACTAATGTGCCAAGCTGTGAGTTCATCTCCAACACTGCAGCAGCAACAACAAAAGAAACAAAAACCCATAAACCCTGAAGTGTATATTTCAAGGAGGGAATTGGATCAGAGGCAGCGGGAGTAGGCAGATACAGGGGCAGGTGAGGCAGAACTGAGATGAGCTGTTTTGATGAGAATTTAGCTATTTGCTTTCTCTGACCCTTTCTTTTTAAAAACATTTGTAGTGCATGATGATTGCATGCATGGTGGGGAGTTGGTACATATATTCTTGATAAGATTTTTTTTTTCCTGGCTGCAAAGTGCAGTCTGTTCTTTTAGGCACAGTGTTTTACTGTCCTGCAGTCATGGTGGTTATATCTGTAACGCTTGTTTCTTTCTTGTCTCCTTTTCACTGTGGGTCTCAGAGGCCCCTGGATTTTCCCTTAAGGATTTGATCTGTTTTTAAAAAATCAAGTGAATCAAGAGAGAGGTGTTGGTATTATTTTTTAAAAATACAACTCTCATTGTCTGGGTTCAAGTTGTCAAAGGTGAATTCTCTGAACTTGGACAGATTATTATTGAGTCTATTTTGTTATTTATTTATTTATTTATTTATTGACACAGTGTCTCCCTCTGTAATTCAGGCTGACTTTGAACTCACTGTGTAGCCCCAGGTAGCCTCAAACTGATGGCAGTCCTCCTGCCTCAGCCTCCCAAGTGCTAGGATTACAGGCATGTGCTGCCACACCCAGCTTTTTTATCTATTAAATGCAGATTTTTACTCTTCTGCCTACTTCACAGGGTTGTTGTGAAAGTCAAAGGAAATAATTAACTATAAGAGTTCCTTATAAATTGAGCAACACAATGCAAATGTAAAAGAATCTGCAACTATAAGGAGGATAAGATTTTTAATAAAGAACATTGATTATGCAAAGCAAGTGGGTTTGAGGGGTCGGTGTTCCCTTCTGTTTTCTTGTTTGTGTGGTGTACTTAATCGTAGTCAAGTTCAGAGATGATGTTCATTTAGTTTAGGTTTTTGTCTTTTTATAAATAGGATGCATAGAGTTAAATCTTTCACTTGATGAAACCTAATATTATTTGGTAAAGATCAGTGAATGGTGCAAAGCAAAATTATAAAAAGGAAATTCTGAATTCCCAAATGGTATAGACAGCCAGATAGAACATCCTCATCACCATCATTACCATGATGTCCTCAGTGTTGATTGTCAACCAGTTCTGTAGAAGCAGAAATATTCTTCTGTGCCTTCCCCAAAAAAACTAGTTGATAATTTAATTAATGCTCCTATTTTCAATAAAACAATTACTATTAGTAGCTGTTAGGCTTTACCTAGCCCCCAGGCCAGCTAAGTATACTGTGTGGATTTTGAATAGTGGTGGATCCACTTAGGTTAGTCACAATTTATAAAAAGACTTTTTGCTTTGATAGTGTCGCACATGTGGCACTATTCATAAATAGACCATGGATGCTGTAGGCCTCCAAGGCTCATATGTTGAATAATTGTAGAACTGTTAGAGGAGAGTAGGCTGCTAGAAATTACTCCATCCAAAAGGTATCCTAAGTCCTCCCTCCTTGGTCCTTGTGATAGTGGGAAAATACTTTTTTCAAAGTCAAAGCCTGCTTCATTACTTTCTCTTCTGAAAAACATTACCAGTTTTACAGTCAAGAGAACTTACTTTTCTTTCATCTATTTTATGTTTATTCTTCACAAAGTGACTTTCCTTCCATATAATGGGCTCAGGAATAAATTCCTCTAATTTTACACTTGCATTTTTATAGTGTACCTCAGCTCTGCTGACTAAATGCCTCTCTAAAACGTCATCACGTAGCTGGAACTAGATTGTGCTCTGGAACATTGAGTCTTTAAACCAGATTATTGATTTGTACACACGTAGTGATGAAGAAGTTAGAAAGGCAAAAGGCTCCCTCTCCTGATCCTGGAGTGGATTTCCCCTCCCTTCTTCCAAGGGCGTTGAGCTCACAAGCAAAAATCCTACCCAGTGTACCTCGCTAGGACAACCCATTTTAAGTGCTCACTAAAGAGTAAGTCTTTTCCCACGTAACCACTAAAGAACAACATATGTTTCTAACATCAGCTTTTTATTTTTTTTTTATCTTTCATTTTTTTGTTGGTAAATCTCCCAGACAACAGCAGTTCTGTAGAGAGTTTAAATATGAAGGAATGGCAGGACGGGCTAAGGGCACTTCTACCCAACATTAACATCAGCTTTGGTGGACTGCCCAATTCTTCCTCCCCCTCCAACGCCAGCCACAGTGCACCACCGTCCAACACTGCCACCACCGACAGCGTGAGTTGGGACAGCCCTGGCAGCTGGACAGACCCAGCGATCATCACAGGTAACTTTCTCACTCCCTTCAGCTCCAATCGTGGCTGTCAGTTTGGTTTTTAGCACAGAATCAATCAAAACAGAGGTCTCTTCACAATCAGTTCCTTCGCAGAAAGCCACGCGTGAGGGGCGGCCTGCTTCCTTCTTGGGGTCTTGGTGAACCTGTCAGCCACGCGTCCTGAGGCACTGGGTACCTTGCTCCTTTTGGTCCACACATAGGTGCTAATGTCTGGCAGCATGCGTGTATTTTGTAGGCCTCAAACTACCAAAGCATCTGACTGAGCCATCTTAGGAACATACTCCACTTTTTTTATAAAGCTCTCTATTATAAGGCTGTCATGTTAGGTGTCCCTGTTAGACAAAGGCGAGCACAATGGGAAGGTACTGTCACTCCATTCCGGGAAGTTACTTTCTTGCCTTCTGCCTGTGACAGTGGGAAGAAGTCTCTTGTAGTGAAGAGGAGGCATGGGTTTGTGTGACAGTAAATCTTGGTCCTTGCTGGGGGTGGAGGTAGATAAAAGAGAAATAAGATTTAAAAGGTGTTTTTTAGAAGAAATTTAAAATTATAATTTCTGTGTTTCTTGGATAAATTAATCACTTCTGTCTTTTACATTTGTTTGACGCATGACTTACTCTTTCTTTCTGCACAGACTCACCATTTTCCCTCCTATTCTCTGTTCTCCGTGCAGGTATTCCAGCCTCTTCAGGAAACAGTTTAGACTCTCTTCAAGACGACAATCCTCCACACTGGCTAAAATCCCTGCAGGCCCTCACAGAGATGGACGGCCCCAGCGCTGCCCCGGCACAGACCCACCACAGCGCCCCCTTCAGCACACAGCTCCCTCTGCACAGAGCCAGCTGGAGCCCCTACCCTCCTCCCTCAAATCCTTCCAGCTTCCACTCCCCACCCCCAGGCTTTCAGACGGCCTTCAGACCCCCCAGCAAAACCCCCGCAGATCTTCTACAGAGCTCCACACTGGACCGCCACTAGGCAAGAGGAGAAACCAATAGAAATGCAGGATTTGTCCCACCCTGTTTTCTCCTTCTCAGCCCACCTACAGCTCCCTTCTGGTCTCTTACGTTCTGAAGAATCCAGTTCCTGATCATTTTTTTTCTCCCTGCCCTCAGATGCAATGCGATCACAGGGTCATTACCATCTTCTTGTAATTGTGAAAGTTTCTTTTGATCTAGCATTTGAGTGACAATGTTGAATGTTTCCTAAAATGCCTTTTTAAAAAAGGAGAGGGAAAAAAGAAATCAAAGGGCAGTCTCAATACTTAGAAACTTACTGTTTGTCTGTTGCGCATAATAATGACATAATCTGCATAACAGAAAATGACGATTAATCTATAGGAAAGGTCAAGTAAATGCATTATCAACTGCAGAAGTTTGAAAAACAGGTTAACTTATATGAGATTGCTAAATGCATGGGGGAAGGCAGTGGTCCTAACATCCACCTTGTATTCAGCTTATCATTATTGCAGGAAAAATGCTTTTAATTTAATTTTTTAATTATTTTGTCAAGTTGATGGGAAGGACTTGAGTGTGTCAGTAAGCAAAAGAATTGATCAGAAGTTGATGGAAAGATAAATTGATCTGCAGTAGTAACTGGCTTATTGCTAAAGAGTTTATAAGGAGGGGAGAAGTGATTTTTTTTTAAAGGAGAGAAATTTTGGCTTTAGATTTAAAGTAAACTCAAATGTTTTAAAGAAAAAAGTACTCACAGATTTAATACCTATACGTAATGTAAGAGCTGAAATGTAAGTGTTTTCTTCAGTCTTTCTCCTCTGTCAGAATCTTTTTTCTTTGACCTTAAATCCACCTGCCCAGGGCACTCTGAGATAGCACTGCTCCGGGGCCATCTGATCACCAACAGGAGCAAATCTCTGACCTCCTTGCCTGCAGCTTTTACTTAACCCTGTAGTTTATGGACGTTTGTGCAGTATTGAAGACAGGAGAAAAGAAAGCAGAAACCTGGTATAACCTGACGCTAAAACTAAAAACAAGGAAATGTACCTCTTTCTTCAGAATTAAAACTAAAACCTTCAATAAAACAGAAAACTTGATGATGACCCCCTGGCTATTCTTGCTTTGTTTTCCTAGCCCACTAAGTGCCCGCCAGACACATTTTGTGACAAATGCCATCTCATTTTTCCATTTGGCTTCATATCTTCAGCCACAGGGAGGACGATTTAGGAGATGAAATTAGGAAAGCAAAACAAGGTCATTTACTGTCAGTCACTGCCATCTTGTCCTCACATACTCCTCCCGGGCTCTGTTACCTGCTGCTGTTGGTGCGAGTGGAGAGGCCGCATGCTCAGCTGGGTGGGTGACTGACGTGCTGTGATGCTGACTCTGCTGAGGAGACCTGGCATGGGGGCCAGTCAGTGTGCAATGCAGGTTGTCCTGCCATGTCAGTGCCAGGATGGGACAGATGGGGAGATGCGGAGGAAGGTGACCTTGCCTTAATGATGGCCCGTCTCGGGGAGCCTAGTGATGTAGAGATCACACCACTGACTGCAGCGGGGTAGATAGAAACCTTGGATGTTGTCTTCCAGAGCCCTGCTCTGTGTGATTTGTACATCTTATTTTTTTCAGAAGTTGGCAGCTTGTGAGCCATGTCCAATATGGGAATCCTTGCAGGTTGAATTATGTAGATCTAAATTGTGTATACCACGTTTTTAGATTGATTTTCTCAAACATTTTTGAGATGTTAAACAAGATATTCTCGAATGTCACCACAAATCGATGCTGACCATGGGGACAGAAAAATATTGCATAAAATTAATCAAAATGTTACTGTGATAAGAGAGAAGACCCCAAACTACAGGCTGTCCATCCTGTGAACTTTGCTTCTGTCTCCCAGACCTTCACATTGCACTGCAGAGTGAGGGCCCAACGCCCCAGTCATATTCACAAAGCAGTGACTTATGACCTTTTTGGGTGGAGGGCAATCCTGAGGACAGTATAGATCAATAAAAACATTGCATTTTCTGTAAAAGGAGGACATCCTACCTTGCAAGGCTGTGCTGTAATTGTGTATGTTTAATGAATCATACATGTAAAGAGCCATATCTTTAATAAGCCCTCTGAATTCCTTTGTCCAATTCCCCTTCCATGTCTCTCCTTGCTGTCACAGTGGCCATTATTTTGATTTCTGTGTCAGTCTCATTTCTTCAGAGTTTTGCTGCTGTGTATATATCCATGCATATACGTTGTTTGATTTTTAAAAGCTAAGTAACAAACTCAGCCAGGCTGTGTAAGGAAAGGCTGATATTGTCAACTCTAAGAAGGGCTTTTAAAGGGAAGAGCATCTCTGGCTCAAAGTTGACCTCTGGCTTCTCTAGTAGGTTTTCAAGGTCACAAGCAAGACCTGGACTTAACCATTTGGAGGCCAGGCGCAGTGGTACACACCTGTAATCCCAGCACTCGGGAGGCTGTTGCAAGTTCGAGACCAGCCTGGGCTACAAAGTGAGCTCAAGGCCAGCCTGAACTGCATAATGAGACCCTGTCTCAAAAAGACAAAAAAAAAAAACAAAAAAACCAAACATTTGGAATATCTTGACAGGTCTACTGACATGGCAGAAATACAGTCTGAAGGAGGGAGCTATCTGCTGTTTTCTGTATCTAAGATCGTTGTGGCTTCTCTCCTGTCTTCTGGAGTAGATAAAAGCACAGCACTTGGGGCTGAGCCTGGGCTACCCATAATAGTCTAAGCTGGTAATTCTCCAGGGCAGAGCCATAAGAATAGAGGCATCAGACTTGGTCAAAATCCAGTAAGTATGGACAAGAATCGACCAAACAGACTGCGGTAGCCTGTTGGTACGATGGCAGTGGAAATCGGTACTGATAGTTCTGTAGCACCTGTCCCTTGGGTTACAGTGCTTGGATCTGGTTATTAGTCATTCCTAGGGTTCCCTTTTCTCTCCTTTCTTGGACCCTTTTTTCCCTATATCTCTGTGTACTGTACCTTAATTGTCTTCTTTTGTAAATCTCTCACTTTGCTGAAGTCGCATTCTTCATGATTTCCTGAGAAAAGTTCCTTGAGAGATAAATCCTTTAATAATTTATGTATCTGAAAATAATATTCTGTCTCAGGGAATAGTTTGGATACAGAATTCTCAGTTGTAGATATTTTTTCCTGCATAAATGCGAAGACATCACCACCTTGCCTTCAAGAAAAATCTAAAACCATTCCAAAACTTTACATCTAATCTGTTTTCTCCTTCTGTGGGAGCTTGTTGCAGGTTTATCTGCAATTTTGAAATTATATTATAGGAGGGGCTGTATGTAATTCACTGTGCTGGAGACTCATGGCCAGCTCTGGGAATGTCTTTTATTTCATTAGTGCATTTCTTGCATTTATTTTCTCTGTTCGCCCTTTCTAAAAATCTCATTCAAATATTGGACTTTTTTGGACTTTTCTTCCATTTCTCTTGTCTCCAGTTCTCCATCTCTGTTTTTTGCTCTCCTTTCTAGGAAATTTTCTCTCAACTTTTGTTTATAGTGTTCTTGTCATTTCTGTTTTGCCAAGTCAATTTTATCTGTTTGTCTGCTTTGGTCTCTCTCCAGTGTGTCGTAATGCTTGGTTCTCTGCCCGTGAGTGAGACTAAAAATTTGATTGGCTGTTCCCTATGAATCAAGCTTACCAACTTTGAGCTTATCTGCAGGAGGGCCTGGGCGGGCTCTCTGCTGGGGAGCCACTTAGGCCTTGTCTGTACTGGTCAGATTCTGTAGAGGAGTCTGAGAACAGCCAGCTGAGGGTAAGGGCCCAACTGCTAGCATTTCAAAGCTGTTTTGTTTTCATTAAATCTGTGTGACAGTCCTTTTGTTTTTGATTCCTGTGAATTAGCTGCTTATCTAAGAGATGTGGTCCCCACATTTCAGTGCTGTTCTCTTTTGGTTTTTTCTTTACTCTTAATTTTGCTGAACTTTTGGGAAGAAATCAGATGCGTAGTTTTGATCTACTGTTAACCCGTATTTGTGCTCTGCTTTTATAAACTAATAGGTAGAGTTTGCAGAAAGACCGAGGAGGCCTGTCTTTGACTGTTGGCCAACAGGCAAGGATCACCATGTTGAATATTTCTTGGTTTGAATGATGCCTGCCATCTTTTTCCCCTTGAAATGGCCTCTTTTTGATATCCTCTCTTCCTTGATGCTCCTTTGATTTACAGTAGCAAGTTTTGTCTCAAAAAATAAATCACATGGGCTTTTTTTTTTTTTTTTTAGTACTGGGGATTGAACTCAGGGTCTTTCTTGTGCATGCTAACAAGCACTGTACCACTGAGCTACACCCATAACCCAGGATTATTTTATTAGTGAATTTTTAGTCTGGATGCTAAAGATAAATTTTACCACTATATGGAGAGCTCACTGCTCCAAGTCAGGTGGAAATGGGTCATTTTCTAGACTTAGCTAAATTAGAAGAACTTTAGAAATTCCAGGTGAGGGCAAAATAGTCTTATAAATGTATTTGATATTTTGAGAATGTGGACAATGTCAGTGATACATTTCTGTGGGCATTCTGCTATAATATGCTGAACTAAACTCAAGTAGAGCTCGCCAACAAAGTTGCCAGAAGACATGGGCTATACTGCACACAAGCTTTCCCAAATTTTTATCATCATTTGATTAAAGATCCTTATTTTTAGGATATATAAACTTTAAAAGTTAGAAAGCTTATATAATCTGATTGTGTAATATGTCCTTTTTCATATTTAAGCACTCCTATCGAAATTATCTAATGGAAGATGACAGGTCATTAGCATGAATTGTTTGAAAAAAATATTTATTTTCTCACAAAAATCAGTTCTGACTTGTGGTCATTAACATATTGTTAATTTAGTCCAAGCTTAGCCTTCAGACACTCATGGGTAGTTTCCTAACAGGAAGAGCTGTCTTAGAAAGCATATTTCTAAAATTGTTTCTGAGCAAATTAAGGAAAGGAATAAATTATTCTTAAAACTCACTTTAAGGACAAAATAATTATTTCCATGAGTGGTGACTCAGATGATTTGGCAAAGAACATACACAGTGGCCCCAGTGTTCAAGGAACACCTGGTAAGCACTGGCCATTCTAAAGAGTATGTTCTACGTGTGACCCGTCTCTGATGGAAGCAGCTCTGTCAGTGTTAATAGGTGTAGTCATTGCACTTCCTTCCTGGCCTCCCTTGTTCAAGTTGAGGAAGTAGGTGTATAAGATGATAGAAATTAATAGGCCAAAGAGATTGGGGGAGGTCTGGATAATTTAAAGGCATTAATTACACTCAAGAGCATTTAAAAAGAAATAATGACCTGCCCCTTTCAACTTCAGTATTTGCAAAATTAAAATATTGTTAAAATACCTGGTATCCAGTACAAGAGACACTTATTTTCAGTAGCAAGAATTCCTGTGCTTTTATCAAACTTGTGTGCCAGAAGTAGAAAAACAGACTCAAAGACATTAAATTTTTGTCCGGGGTCACAGGTTTTTTTTCCTTTTGTTTAGCAGGACTAGAACTAATTATTGCCCATCCTCTATGACATTTGTTTATTCATTTGTTCCAGAAGCTGCAAATGTTTAGCCAGCTTTCTTATTTATATTTTTAAGTGTCTTTAAAAAGGGGTGGAAGTATCTACTTCCTTATCTTAGCTAAGAGGTGGTGGATGAAAGGGAGTGAAGAGATACTGTGTGTATCTGTCCTACACTGTAGGGTATGAGTCAAACTTGGGGTGGGAAGTCCTTTAGGAACTTACTTTGTGCTAACGCTGAGCTTTGTTTACATTCATCTGGATAACTAAGTGTTGCCCACTTAACTGGACAACCAAATCCTGTATCATCTGGATTTTATGGAGGTACAGGACAAGGACAAGAGAGTGGTCCTCCAATATTTGAAGTATGGTTACAAAGAAAAGAATATAGGATGAAGCGATGAAGAGATTTGGGTTTCATTTAGTCTAAAGTTTTTATAAAAGCTCTTCTTTGGACTAGGCATAATGTCAGGTGCTTCGGGGGTACAAAAATAAGCTGATGCCTGCCCTTACACTGAAAGTGTGGGTGATCACCTTTAAAACAAGGCCGAATGTGAGTTCAGAAGAGCAAGGTGTCAGAGCAGCTCCGAGAAGCGAGAGCGCTGGATGAATGGAGACTTGGCTGGTGGTGAGCAGTGTCATGGGTGGGGTACTACTTGGGCTGCAAATAGCCCACAGACAACTCCTAAGCCAGGAAGAGACGTAGGATTGTGCTGTATAAGGGTGCAGCCCTCAGTGGGAATGGTGAAGAAGGGAGACACACGCAGGTGTACTTCTTTGGGTCTAGGAAAGAACCCCCAAGGGATCTGGGCTTTGGCTACCAAGGGATGATCAATGACCCCTGAAACCAGTTGCAAACTACGGCGTGTGTATGTCTTACCACAAAGTCCAGAGTGTCCACAGTGTTGTAAGCTAGAGGAGTAGTCTAGATAAAGAAGGCTTTTGACTGGAAAGGAGGTTGGGCACAGTTAAAGGATAAAAGAGAAACTTTCATAACCATCTTAGATTTTTCCTGGATCCTCCACGAGACTATAAGCTCATGGAGAGCAGAGAACACACCTAGCTTGTTAAAGATTACATTCCCAGAACCCAGAGGCACAAAGTAAGCTCTCAAATAATTTATCTGAAGGAGTAAAATATATTATGGCTGTGGGTTTGAGCCAGAAAATTAGCATAATTAATGATACTGTGTTTAAAGCAAATGAGGACTCATGGAAAGGAACTGCTACACTTCAAAAAAGACAATTCTTTTTTGGGGATTTGTTAGTTTGAAGGCCATCCAGCTGGAGGGAAGAGCTGGAAATGTCGCTGTGTTACAGAGGAGAATGGTCAGGTAGGAGTACAGTTTGGGAGTCATCTTTGTCACAGGGAGAGGTGAGGTAGGAACCTCCAGGAAACTGGTCCAAAATGCAGGAGATCTGAATATATGGTGTCAGTGTAGGTCAGTCTGTAGGTGAGAATTACTGAAAACTACCCCGTCAGGTTTCATCAGGAAGTGGGTTTCACAGCTGCTGGAGGGACCAAGGAAAGAAAAGTCACAGAGCTTCCCCTGATTTTCAGGTCTGGAGTGCAAGACTCATGGAAGCCATCAGCTGCCCGCACCATTGAGTGGGTGGTGCACAGGAGAGCTTTAGGAAGCAGCTACCAAACCCCGGCAGGTACCAGTGGCCACGCACCCGCTTAGGTTCCCACTTGGAGAGAGGGTGTCTTCCCGCTGGCTTCCCATTTCCCCCCCGAGTGCCTCCTGCTAGCAAGAAGAGAAGGAATCGACAACTGATGCCGAGGAGAGGGGAGCGGGGGGTGGGGCTGATGATTAATTGTCAACAGACGAGCCAGTACCTGTGATTTAGAGCAGCTGAAATAAGTAATGTCACCTTCCTGTCAAAACTGCAAGGACCGCCTCGCTCCCTCATGCCTTCATAATAAAAGGGGGAATCTGCTGATGCAGAAGCCGTGACTACAGAGGACACTGCTCCCTCTATGAGGGAGTGCTGTTGTCTATTCCACGCACCTCTGCCTCGGCTCCTTGCACATCTACTCTCTCAGCCTGCAATGTGTAGACCAGTGACGCCGAACCTTCTAGATCTGTCAGTGGTAACAGCTGTGGCACACATGCCATAGGTTCGCCACCACTGTCAGATACCATTCGTGTCCTCACTTCGGCAATCTGCCTCTATCTTAGTTAGGCCCCTAGGTAGATGTAGGTGGTCTTTTCTCCCTCTATATGTCGTATACGCCTTGTTCTCTCTGTCCATGCAGTTGGCGCACTGTATCTGTGGTGTGTTAGTGGATGCAACCAACCACAGACCAAAAACATTCAGAGAAAACTTTCTCTATGCTGAACATGTAGACATTTTTTCCTTGTTATTGTCTAAACAATGCAGCATAACTATTCGCACACTATTTGCAGAACATTTGGTTGTATAAGTAACTAAGCTATTAAAGTTTATAGAGGGGTCTGCATAAATTATAGGAAAATATTATGCTATTTTATATAAAAGCTGTGAGCATCCTCCAATTCTCATATCCACACAGGGCCCTGGAATGAATGTCCCAGGAACACCAAGGGACAGCTTAGCGTGGTGCCTGCCTTTGTTTTTACTGACTGAGGCGGGGAAGGAAGCTCTAATTTCTGACAGTTATTCAGAAATTGTATCGGTTCGGGATCAGTAACGATCTTCAAGGGCCTGGTTTTCATCTGGTGAAGCACTCTGAGCCAAGTGCAATGGGTTGAAGAATAAAGAATAAAAAGACTTTAAAGGAGTAGAAATAGGCTGGGTGTGGTGGTGCACAACTGTAATACTATCACTTGGGAGGCTGAGACAGAAGGATTGCTCTGAGTTGAGGCCAGCCTGGGCAATGCAGTGAGTTTAAAGTCACCCTGAAACACAGTGAGACCCTGTCTCAAAAAGGAGAAGAGGAAGAAGGAGGAGAAGGAGGAGGAGGAGGAGAAACAGCCAAGGGGCATGGTGTTTCACGCCTGTAATCCCAGCACTTAGGAGGCTGAGGCAGGAGTATCCTCATGAATTTGAGACCAGCCTGAGCTATAAATTGAGCTCAAGGCCAGCCTAAACTGCATTGGGAGACCATCTCAAAAAGATGAAGAAGGAAAAGGAGGAGGAGGGGAAGGGGAAGGAGAAGAAACAGTGTCCTCTGAAGAAGCTTGATAAAGGAGTAATGACCACACAGTTTCAAGTAGTGGAAGGGTTTTTCTTCCCCCAAAAGGAAATCATAAGCCAGTTAAAATTCAGAAAAGACAATTATTCAGAAAAGTAAATTTGTACAAGAAAGCGAGCTTAATTGATGGAATTCGGAGCACGTGTGAAGGCTAAGCCTTAGGGAGAGGGCTATTTTTCCTTTCAAGATAGCAGCAAAGGAAATAACAGAGAAAGTTTTGAGGAAAAGGCCCCTGAGCTCAGAATGATAAGGGGCAGGCGGTGCAATCAGGAGCTTGAGCACACACAAAATGTGCAGCATTTACAGGAGTGTAATAGGAAAGATAAAAGAGAGCCATAAGTAAGTAGGGAAGGCCCGGGAAGATTACTCAGCTCCGAAGGGGGCCCTGTCCGAAGGGGATGTGGTATCGCCACAAGTGCCCATCAGTCTTAGAGAAAAAGCAAGGAGCTGAGGTAGTGTAGGAGTGAGGTAGTGACTGGGAGCTTCAGGCAAGTAGAAGTGGCAGGAAATCATGGGACTGAGCTTTGGGAGGGGGTGAAGATTCCCAGCTGCCCACCAGGAGGTCCAGGCCCATCACAGGCCAACAGCACAGGGCGCTAAAGCAGTCCTGCTACTTATCTCCTAGGAAGGGCCCCTGACCAGTTCTGGCACACAGACATTATACAAGTTACTGTTAGGCGACAGAGCCACACACGGAATATGCACTGTTCCCACGGGCTTGTCAGGGTTCTTAAATAAAACAGTCTGTTTGCGGGACCTAGCATTCTTCATGCTCAAAAATATCGGAAATTTTGTTGTGTTTTTTTGAGACAAGGTCTCACTGCGTAGTGCAGGCTGGCCTTAAACTCACTTATGCAGCCCAGGCTGGCCTCAAACTCATGATGATCCTCCTGCCTCAGCCTCTCAGGTGCTGGGATTATAGCATGCCCAGCCAGAAATTATTAAACATTCTAGTAGTAATAGTTTAAGCAAGAGAGCAGGGCTATTTGGGCCAGAAAAGAGAGCAGTCTACACGCAAAAATTTGAAGAGGAAGTAGACATTTTTCACAGGTCCCACTGAGAACAAGTTAAGACTCGAGAAGAAATATAAGAGAGTGCCAAAGAAAGGAAGACCTACTGTGGCCAAGGGTTTGTGAACCAGTTAGCCTTGCATTTCTATTACAAAATATCTGAGATAATTCACTTATAAGGGGAAAAGTTACTGTAGCTCCTGGAGTTCTGGTCCAGGACTGGGCAGCCCCACTCTCCAGGCCTCCGGTGAGGGCGGTACATTATGGCAGGAGTGTGTGGTGGGCCAAACACTTCACATCCTAAGCCAAGAACATACTGAGATTCCAAGATCCCCTTTGAGGGCACAGCCCCCAGAGCCCTGCAGAAGCCACAAGGCTCCATCTCCCAAAGGTGCCACCCCTCCCAGTAGCACCACCCTTTAACACACAGACCATTGCAGGGCACCCATCCAGACCATAGCAGTTGGTAAACAGGGTTCCTTGCATTTATGGGAGGGCTAATGACTGCCAAAATTCTTTCCTAATCCAGAATAATCTAGAATGCACTTAGTAGTATAATGCCAGCTATCTTAGAAGTGAGTATAAAGTAATGTTAAGCTTTGATGAGATACTTCACAGTGGCCAGGCATGGTGGTGCACGCCTGTAATCCCAGCGCTCAGGAGGCTGTGGCAGGAGGATTGTTCTGAGTTCGAGACCAGCCTGGGCTACAAAGTGAGCTCAAGGCCAGCCTAAACTGCATAGCAAGACCCTGTCTCAAAAAGACCAAAAAAAAAGAGATACTTCACACTGAGGATCTCTAAATAATCTCATTGTCGGGCTTTAAGCTGAGAGATCTGTGGATGCAATGGCAGAAAGTGTTCTCACTTACTTCCTGCCCAGGGGAAGGTTACAGCCCTACTCTTGGCCTCCGTTTCCCCACCTGTGCACTGAAGATGCCACGCACATGTGGCTGCAAGGTGTGGATGAGCTACTGCACTGTGAAGGAAAGTGCTCCAAGAACAAAAGTACGCCACAAGTGCAGAGAGTGAGGTCATCATATGCTGCACAGTGTTGATTTCTCATGAAATACTGCTGTGTGCAGTGTGCTAATGGCTGGGCCCTGGGCTATACCCTGTTGGCTGCATGAATGTCTTCGGTATTAATGAAGAAACATGGAGCAGCGCCACAGCCATGTGACACTTTGGACTTTCCACCTGGGAAAAGCACCCGCCGGTTCCCCTTCAGTTCTGGTGGATCCTGGGTTTGAATTCTCAACAGCCCTCTAAGGGGAGGGCAAATGCCTAATTACTGATTGCTTTGGATGATCCAATTGACAGCTCTGAATAATTATCCTGATTATATATGACACTGAAGCATTATGAATCTTAACCAGCTGTGATAACGACTTATCACACACACACACACACACACACACACACACACACTGGGAAGTGTTTTATCTGAGAAGAAGGTGCCTTTTTACAGTATGTGGTAGGGTATCCAGGGTGTATTATGGAATCCTATGCACAAGATGCTTTTTAGGGAATGTATATATATACCATATATATATCCTGTACCTATCTTTATATATCCAGAGATGGCTGAATTTTAGTCCAGTATAAGTAGATGGAAATTATGTGCATTTACTCATGAACATATATTTATTGTTTAGGATAAAAAGATATGTTCTAACCATTAAAATCATGGGCTCAGAGGGGAGGCTGATGTACCTATTTTTAAAAGTTTTTAAATTCAAAAATGTAAGACATAATGAAAACTGCATGAAGCCAAGATATGCGAAGTGCTATAGTAACGCGGTGGAGGGAGGGATGAGTTCAGCCCTGGAGGATGAGTCACCCTCACAGGAGAAGAAGCAGAAGCCAAGCTATACAGGAGGAGCAGAGCCTGCCAAGTAGACGCCAGAGACTCAGAGCGGGATGTGCAGATGACAGAGAGCACATGCCGCTCTAAGCAGGGGGTGCGCCAGGTGCAAAGCCAGGCAGCGTGGTTGCAGTGGGTTAAAGAGTGAGTGGGGGATTTTACGTACATGGTCACGTCTGGAGAAGTTGAGGGGCTGAGTGGGTAGTTCCGTGGGTGGAGGGCGCACACGTTGCATTCACGTGGCCTCGGGTTCAGTATCCCCAGTGCCGAGAACAAAGCAAAGGAGGTTGAGCTCATAGAAGTTGGGGTAGGTCGTGACGGACCTGTACGTGGTGGGGTGGGGCGGGTGAGGACAGAGCAGGTACCCATCAGAGGGGACAAAACCTCAGTTAGATGGGAGAGAAGAGTGCTTGTGATTTATTCCACGCATGGTGTCGGTTGCTAACCGTAAGGTATATTTCAGAATTGCTGAAAAAGTATTCCCCATTCTCCCCTGAAGTAAATGGTAGGCGTGTGAAGTGTCATGTGCCGTTAACTAGCTCGAGTTCATCATTCTGCAATGCACACGTGTATCATAACGTCACACTGCACCCATGCTTATGTCCAAGTATTACTTGCTGGTTACAAATGAAATAAAATTGAACTTTTAAAACAGTGAACCATGAACCATAGCTGTACAACAACCTGGACTGCTCTCACAAACACAGTATGGAGAAGTAAGATATGAAAGAATCCAAGAGTCTAGCTTCATCCATATAAATATTAAATCTTTAAAACAGCCTAATCCACTAAGCCCTTCTCCTAAGCTGGCTTCTCAAAGCCATAGTGTTGGCTGAAGGACTAGTTAAGGCCGGGAGCTGATCTGGAAACTGGGCTGAGGAAGTGGGAGGATGATGTGGGGCCAAAGAACTCTAAAGGAGCCTGGCAGGTGAGGGTCCTGGATGGCTCTCTCCTGTGCGATCAGCGTGCCCGCATGCTTGTTGCACATGGAGACAGGCTCGCTGAATGGCAGGTGGGTTCCTAGTACAAGCCCCTAAAAATAGCAGAGGCAGGGCTCCACTCCAAAGCACTGACGGAATCAGCAAGTTAATTAAGAATCTGCCAGGAACGATGAGACAGCTGGCACATTTCCCATTCAGATCAACACTGTTCAGGATGCGCTGAGCGGGTGTTTGTTTGTGGGGCTGAGCTAAGTCCCAGACTGGGAGAACAGCTCCCAGGAGAAGGCTGCTTCGTGTCACAGCTCCAGAAAAATCCACATCTCCTGGTGCATATGCTCTCTGATCGGATGACATTTCAGTGGAAAACTGTGTGGGATTTCCACTTAGGTACCCAATATCACAGCCAGTTCCTGTCACTCTTCTTCATTGTTCTTTTAATTTAGACCATTTCTATTTCCTGGCGTCTGACTTTGAAGATGGTCTTCATGAGGAGGGCACTGGCCATCACTAGGTGGTGGGTAAACTTAGGAAAGTGCGAGAACCTTCTCGGTGTGCTGGCGGTGGAGGAAAGCAGCGATGTGCTGAGTAGCAGTCAGAGAACGGAGCAGGTGGACATGAGACAGAAAAACCAGGTGGGGAAGAAAACGCAGGAAAAGATGGCCTGCTCCTTCCTAGCACATGGCTCTGGGCTTCCTGGGAGCCTCTGGTGCCTGAGCCAGAAAATGTCCATATTCTCTTTGGCTTTGGCTTTCTTGCTCTGTTTGCTATGTCCTCCATGTCCAGCTGCTGGCTAGCTGCTCTGCTTAGATGTCCCTTGTGCCTTCACACCCACCACGAATGTGTCTCGGCCTGAGTTCTTTCTCTCCGCCGAGTTTGTCAGTGCTGGAGAAGGGTCACTGTAGACAAAGCCAGCGACCAGGGTTGGCCTAGGCGTGAGTTTCTGCCCCCGCCCGCCCCGCCCCCACAGCCGGGCGCCTCTGGGAAGGGTCCTTCTGTGGGAAACACTGGTGCAGGGAACTTCCCGCCAATTACCCCCATCACTCTGTGCCAGGTATTAGATGTACACACTGCATATCTGGACTTCGGTTTACCTGACCATGACACCAAGCTCTGTTTGTAAATGCCCACTTTTCATCTTTTCCTGTGAATGACTTTACTTGAGTTAGTATTTCGTGACTATATGGATATTTTCTGGTTGCCCCTGCAGACCCACTTTCTATCCTTCATCCAAGGCTCTGCCCCAGAGGCTGACCTACCCGGACAACACCAACAGATCCCTGTGCTCAGTTGTTTTGCTTGATTTAGGCTGAACACCAGTAGGAAATTAGAAGAAGAGTGACCCTTAGTGTCTTGGGTCCCTGTCTGTGAAGCACCTTGGTGCCTGTCAACCAAGGGGTGCACAATCCCCTTGTCATCCTCCTCAGCACAAGTTCCTGCTCACAGGTAGCCATGCCCTGCCCTCCCCTAGTCCTGGAGCCTAAGAATGGGACCTGTTCCTCCATAGTTGCTAGGCCTGGGCTACTACACATTCGTCATACTTCCCCCACATTCCATCTCCAACTGATCTGATTTAATTTTGCCATCTGCTTCCCTTTGGGAATCTGGTGAAACCCTGGAAAGTAAGGGTGAAGGGAAGACTTGGGCAGGCCATATGTGGTACCATCTCCAAGGCACAGGTCCACGTGAAGGAGCTAGAAGGAAGAGTGAGTGTCTGTGTCAACCTGTTTGAATCACTGTGGGTCTTGAAAGAGGGACGCACTCTGTCCCTGCTCTGAGCATGCCCCTTCCCCATGGCAAGGAATCTGGAGCCAAGGGGACATGCGAATCTTATAGACCACATGCAAAGAGGTCTGGCAGCCTCTGCATATGGCCATCTGGGCAGGAACAGCAGGATCTTGGGTGGAGAAACAGTCCGTGGCAGGGCAGCAAGGAAGCAGTGAACCAGCAAGGCTGTATATGTACATACACAGTGACCCTCATCTTCCTGTCAGGCTTTATCTCCCAACATCACACCCAACTGTAAATCCGTCAGTGAACTAACTAATCCAGTATCACACCCACGATCCAGTATCACATGCCCATGACTCAGTATCATACACCCATGATCCTTCAGCAAGTGCATGAGGCTGGGGGAGGTGGTGCACCTAGATACAAACCATAACAGGACCGTGTGACAGTTAACCTCAGTAATCAACTGGACTGGCCGGGTGGGCCACAGAGGCATGATCTTGACTACTGTTATATCTGGTCTGTGGCTCCTTCCCTTCTGCTGCTGTTCCCCTGCTGTGCTTCTGGTCACCATAAGGTGAGCCAATTTCCTCTGCCTGGCCTTTTCACCCTGATGTTTCTGCTTCGGAGCCAGCTAACCATGGACTGAACCTTCTGAAACCAGAAGGAAAAATAAACCTTTTCTCCTGTGGTTGTGTATTTGGTCCCAGTGCCAAAGAGCTGGTCCATACAGGACCCCTGGGCCCAACCAAGGAGCAGCCAAGCACAGGTGCTGCTGAGGGGTGGCGTGTGGACAGGTCTTAGGTGACTGGGCTGGGTCATCCACCTGCATGCACCCCAGGCCTCTCATAGCATGGAACAAAGCCTAGGGAGAGGAAATTGGGAGGTGGGCAGTCGGTCAAGGACAATCCCTTTACCACACCATTTGAACACAGAATTCAAGGGGTCTGAATTCTAAGTGAAAACTGACTAGCAGATTGTTAGGAAGGTATATTTGTCAAGGCTGGATGACAGGATATATTTATTTTCTGCTTTGTCAGCTTGATTTATAACTCTTTAATAAGTAGACACATGGTGGATAGGCCTCCATCCATGCTTTTACTTTGGACCCTGCAGATATTATGGGTAGGTGGCCTTCAGAGTAGCACTGTCTCAGTAGCAGGTAGCTTGTCCTCCTTCCAAAGATTTACAGAGAAGGAGAGTCACCCAGTATCCTCATCAGTTCTTGCTATGAACTCAGCACCTCTGAGGTTTCCTTTGTTAAGTGTGGATCCCTGAAGTGCTAGACCAGAGAGGTGGGCTTTTCCTCCCACATGGAGCATCCTGCCTGGGAAGGACCTAGGAGGCCCTTCAGGAATCAGGTGTGGCTTCGTGGGATCCTTGCTAGCACAGCAGGGCCTCTAGGTCTTACAAGCCTCTACTGCCCTGCCCCGGTGTGGGTTCCAGTCCATGCAGGGTCTTCCTCTTTCATTGCCACCTTGGGTGCTGGGGCAGAGAACGCACACATTGCCCAGCCCCTCCTATTTCTACACTCCCAGAGCCAGCTCAGGGCCCATATGAATTCTGCCTGTCAGGTTTGTCCTGGCTGCCCTGGCTCATGAAGCTCCAAAGACCCTGCCTGGAGGGAGTGTCCTTCCACAGAGGAAGAAACGGAAGGAGAGGAGACTGGCCTCAGAGAGTCACTTCCCTGCAGCCACTCTCTCATCTCCATTGTCTCTCTCTGCCCCCAGGATCTCATTCAATGATTCTCAGTTCAGGTGGGATCATGTGACTGGAACCTGGCCAGGATCTACACCTTCTTCGTAGTTCTGTTCGTGGACAGAATGATGCAGCTTGACACTATTCCTGAGAAGTTATCTCATGTAGGCAGCTTCATGTCCGGCCTCACTATCATGTTCCCCTAGACTTGGTTGTCCAGGCCTATGAGTCCACTTACTGTTTAATCAGAGTTGAATCTTAAAACTGGTATTTCTGGTTCTCTCCTGGGCGGTCCTCTATATGTATGTGTATGTGTCTGCCTCCTTGATGTCCCCACTGGGGTGTGGCAAATTCACCTCAACTCGGTGGCTGCACACATGTTCTTCCACTCTAGACCTGGTCCTTCTCCAGTGTTCCCTAACTGGGTAAAAATGTCTGCCTGCCATCACACCCAACAACCAGAAACCCATGTCATCTCTCATACTTTTTTCTCCCTCAAGGGAGAAAGGACCTCGTGCCCAATCCATCACCAAGATCATCGCATTTACCCCCGAAGTATCTTTTCTTTCCACGTGGTTCTGTTCATCTTTACTGACACTTTTTCCTTGACCATCATCTTTTCATCACCTGGACTCCTGTGAGATCCTGGCCCTTCCCTGTTTGTTCTTCCCTTTCTTCTGTGTTCTCTCCACAGCATCCAGAACAAGCTTTTGGGAACATAAACCCACCATGTCATCACCTCTCTGTTGAAAATATATCAGTGCCTTTCCACTGTCCTCCAGATAAAAGATGAAAGTCGTAGCACGACCAGCAAAGCCTTTCCTGTGTAGCTTCTGCCATTGTCTCTGCCCTCAGCTTGCACCACACTCCTCCTCAGTCGTTGCATTCCTGGCTTCTTTTAGTTCCTCTGCTGTCTCCGCGTTGCCCCCGAGAGTGGCACCAGCTGTTTCCTCTGTTTGAAGCACTCTTATCTCATCAGCATAGGTAACCTCGCAGTCAACACTTTCTCAGGGAAGCTCTTTCTGACTTCCTGGAGTAGGAGAAACTTCTTGTAATGAAGTTTGACCACACCATTTGCCTCCCCTCTGTAGCCCTTATTACAGTTCAGATTGCACATTGATCTGCATCATTATTTAATTATATATTTTCCTCTAGACAGTGAGTTCCACGGGGGCAGTGACTGGCATGTGTTTTTGTGCACTGATATCCTCACTGCCTGTCATGATGTTCAAGACATACCAAGTGGTAGCAAGTGCCCTAGCATGTGTTGCATGGATAGATGGGCAGATTGATGGAAGAAAGGCAGGATGAAGGCGGAAGGATATCTGTTTAGTAGGCATGTTTGAACAAAGCCTGAAGCTATTTGTCTTATGTTTCTGTTTTATGTTGAGATGGTGATGTAGATTGAGAACAGAATGTTTTCTTTCCTTGGAGGGCAGAAGAGGAAGAGACCTTTTGATAAAGGCCAGGACTCGGCCTTGACCCAGGGGCATGGTGCGCAGCTGTGTGTGTTGTAGCTCTGAAGCCCGAAGCAGCAGATGTCCCAAGTCAGGCCCTTTTGTCATCTTCCGGTCAGCGCCAGAGAGTGTCAGCACCATGGACAGGACCCAAATGCCTGTCCGGGAAGGTGGCACGTGTTCAGAATCCTGGAGTAACACAAGGGGCAGGCCTGCTCCTGTCTGTAGGTGGAAAGGAGCTGGTTACTATTTCTCCACTGGGTGTCACTGCTGCCCAGGGCTCTACCTCTCCCAACTGGGGAACCAGAGAGGAATTCCACTGACCAGTCTAGACTAGAACATGCTGGCTGGGGGCCCAGTTGTGGGTTGCAGTCTTTGTGTGCAACTTAGTAGGTGGCCCCACTTTACCTCAGTGGTAAGATTAGGATAGAGGGAAGCTTTCTGGCCGAACATTCTGCTAGCAGTCATTTCCTGCTCCCAGAACCTAGTGTTTTCTGGCCTACCCTCTCATCCTCTGTAGACAGCTGAGCTGGAAGGCACACAGGCACTCTCTGAAGGAGGGCTGAAAAGAGAATAGCCCAGAGCTCAATTCCCCTGACCCCTCCTCAGGCCCTTGCAGCCAACAGGGGGGCGCTGCCTGGTAAGGCACACTCAGTGTGCCCAGCCACTGGGGCTTCCAGCTTCACAGGTCAGGGGAACACACAGAACAAGCATGCGCAGAGCTGGTCCTTGGCACCTTCCCCCGAAGGAAGTACATGGCAAAGAAGATGGAGCCAGCCAGGACGTTGGTGAGAGGAGAAGCCACCCTTGGAGGGCTCAGGAGTTAGCTGGACAAAGACATCATAGAAAAGTTGAGAGACAATGGCTCTGTCGTGGCTCCTGTGCATGCAGCGGCCTCACAGTGTGTTGGTGTAGGGGGATTCGCCCTCCAGGATTACAGGGCATAGCACTGCCCCCCACCCAGGTACAAGTCAGTACTATTAGCTAACATCCTGCTTAACCCAAACAGGTAACCCTGGAGCTATAGAGGGACCCGACTCTTCCTTAAGGCTACAGGAGCTGAAAGGGGAAGGCAGAGGCCTGGGCCTGGGGGTCTTTAGTGAAGCTCAGAGCAGCTGGCTAGAATGTGGAGAGCTAATGCCAGAAAAGAACAGCCTCCAGTGCTGCAGAACATGCATTTCTGGATAGGAGCCAGACTCTGTTATGGCTTGTGTCTGGATGTCCCCCCCCGAAAAGCTTCAGGCAGTCATGGGTGGGCTTCTAGAGTTTATGGTTAATTCATGGGTGTAAATGCTACACCCATAAGGGAGGGAAAGAGGCTATTTGCACTGCTCCTCCCTTTGTGCTCTTCTTGCTTTTGTTGTTTTCCACTGCCATAAACTGTTGCCCTCTGCCATGTGCCACTCTGCCTTGGAGCCAGCTGATTATGGACTGAAACCTCCACAGACTGTGAACTAAAGAAACCTTTCCTTCCTTAATTCTAGATGTCAGGTATTTTTGTCTCAGCAATGAGAGAAAAGTAACCAAGACAGATTCTAGCACATAATACCCCAAATGATCTCAAGGATGCCATGCTACATTCCCACTGTCACCAACTTAGAATAGAGACCTGTCTCACCCTCTACCAGCCAGCCTCAAATTGAGGGACTCCCCTGTGCTCTCTATGCCAAGAAGCAGATCAGGGGAACACATCATCAACTGTAAAATCAATAAAAGTGTCATCCACTGAATATCCCAGACAGTTTTTAAAAAGCAAGGTGGTGCAAGACCTTGGCTAATCTCTGCACCCTGCTGTTTTGCAATTAGAGCCTTGGATGGTGGAAGCAGAGTGTTGAGGCCCACCTCTTCCCAACAAAGACCTGGATCACGGGCTCAGAGGCATAACTGAATGACTAAGACAAGGTAGATAACCTCGAGTAATTTAATCCAATCCAAGTGCTGTTGGTCAAGTGTCTGTTGTGTGCTAGACATAGGTGCAGAAGCGAAATGGCGAGCAATGTAGCTTGGAGGGGACCGATCTGAAGGATACCATAGGCCAGGCTAAGGGTTAGTTTTACTTTATCTTTCAGGCTCAGGGGAGACAAGAAAGTTTTAAGAGAGGACATGACCAGGTTTATGTTTTAAGAGTTTATCCAGACTATTGTGCTTCAGTTCCCTGGAGGAGGAAAATAGGCTGTCATGTGACCTGTAAACCAGCCATTGGGGACTCAAAAGAGGAGCAAAGAAGGTGGCTTATGTGAGGTTAATTTAGTTGCCACCAGAAGTGCATGCACATGAGTGATATTTAGGAGGTGAATTGGCAGAACACGGGGAGAATTGAATGTGGCAGAGAAGTCACCAAGGACGATGGGCAGGCTGTGGCTTGGGTCATTGGTGGGTACTGGAGTCACTCACCGAAACAATGAGACTGCACAAATGAGTTTCCTCCTCTGGGCTTTACTTTCTTCTGTGGTTCCATCCAGCTATCATAGTTTCAATTTCTGCTGCCCAGATGTAGACAGACCAGCGGAAGGGTTAGCAGAAGTTAGTTACACAAGCTCTAAGTCAGAGAGGTACAAAGACAAGTTGCCTGTCATGTCTGTTTCTGCTAAGCCGCTGTGGAGCAATGTCTGCATTATGCAAGACTAAACTCAAAGAAGTGAGTGCCTGCACGTGTGTGGCCCCAGAAAAGCAGAGTAAAACTTGTATCCACTGAGGAGGAGAAACTACAGGTTTTTCTTTTTTAAGTACTAGTTATTTCTAGTTCTTTCTTATTAAAGTCATACTTACATTGTATATTATTTAATAACAAGCAAAGACAAATACGATGACGACTAAATTGAATTTTTAAAAGCTAAATACCCATGTTAACTATGGACAGTGATGAGCCACTGTGGGCTCATCCACTGCAATAAATGTGCTACTTTGGTGCAAGATGTGAGAGGCTTGCAAAGGCTGTGACTCTGTGTGTGTGTGTGTGTGTGTGTGTGTGTGTGTGTGTGTGTGTGAACCTTCTGTACTTTCTGCTCAAGTCTGCTGTGAAACTAAACGTTTCTTTAAAAACAAGTCTAACAAAAAAGACTTAAGAGCTGGGCGTGGTGGTGCACTGGGGAGGCTGAGGCAGGGGGATTGTTGTTTGAGACCAGCTTGGGCGCAAAGTAAGGTCAAGGCCAGCCTCAACTGCATAGTGAAATCCCTCAAAAAAAAAAATGACTTAAAATTTTGGATTGGTATTCTAAGAAAGGGATCAGGAAACTTTTTTTTTTTTCTGGAAAGGACCATATAATGAATTATTTTAGGCTCTGCTGCCTTGTTACCACTGCTCAACGCTGCTGCTGTAGTACAACGGCATAATGTGTAACTAGCAGGAGCGCGTTGGTTCTCAAAAACTTTCCTTACAAAAGTAGGCAGCAGATCAGACTTGCTCTATTAGCTGTAGTTTGCCAACCTCTGCTCTCTAAACTGGGATTCAATTAAGCCCGAATTATGTGGATTATGGATTCATAAATCAAGCAATCTGTGAGCCACTGGAGGCAACTTGCCCACGCTGCACCTATCAAAATCTGAAAGCAATAATTTTGCAAATCCAAACCTAGAACCTACCAATCTACTTCTGGAGAAACAAGCCAGGGCTGTGGAAAAGTGTTAGAAGACCCCATCCTCTGTGGCTAATACTAGTTTTTTACCTTTTCTATCAAGTGTGTGAAGTTGTGTGCAGATATTCCTCATTTAACTACCTATCTGCTTACTGACTGTTCAGATTTATGACTCACATTTGGACTTAAGAAACAGGAACATGAGCAGCAGCGCGGCCTTATGGTGGCTTCTACCGAGCAGTACTGTGATTTTTCCCAGCTGTCCTGTACAGTACAGTACTGTGCTTTTATGCGGTGTTACATATCACAGCACTGCATGTAAGAGTTACACAAATAAAAGTCAAGTCATCAAGTTGGAGTTCCCTTTGACCATTTCTTAGTTCTGCAAACTGTAAAGGACATGCTGTATATAATTCCTCATTGAGCAACCAATTCACTGAACAACCTAGTCTCGGGAACAGAACTGAATGATTAAAGGAGGATTGTCTTATGCATTTGAATGAAGCATTTTATGGGAAAACAGCCTTCAAATTGTTTTCCCACTACTCAGATTGTTTTTGTCACATTTTAAACATCTACTTCTATTCTGGAAAAGAATTTGAGGTTATTAGCATTAAGATATTTTTGTTGCTTTGTTTGTTTATTTGAGACAACGTTTCACTATGCAATTCAGGATGATCTTCAACTCACTAGTGGTCCAGGCTGGCCTTGAACTTGTGGATCCTCCTTCCTCAACCTCCTGAGTGCTGGGATTAGAAGCATGTGCCCTAATGCCTGGCTACCATTGTTATTTTTGATGCTCTTTGAATGCAACAAATATTGTTAGTAAACACTGAAAAATTACCAACTGCTATGTAATTGTAGAAAAGAAGTGCTCTAGGATTGGAGATAAGTACCATAAATTCATGGGTTATGTTTTTAGTTGCAAATGACAGTGAATAAAAATTAGGAGGTACAATAGATAATGGGAAACAAAAGGAAACTGCTCAAAAGTAAAGAACAACTGGGATGTGGACATAGAGAAAAGAAAATAGGGAAAAATTATGCATATGTGTATACACAGGATAGCTACCATAGTTGTACTACTGACTTCTATTGCTTTACTGAAAGAAACAATTAATGTTTAATTGCTTGCTCAATCTTCCATGTGTGTATTTGTTTACCTGAGTAACCAATTTGAAGGTATCAATATGTAATGCAACAACCATTGCTAATTTCCCATCACCTTGTCTGAAATTCAGTATTGCTTGTATTGTTTCAGGTTAGTTTGTAAATGTAGGGCTGGGAATGTAGTTCAGTGGCACATGTGCCTGCCTAGCAATTGCAAGGTCTTGAGTTCGATTCCCAGTACCAAAAAAAAAAAAACCCATATTCATTAAATGTAAATGTATGTGTGTTTGTTATTATGTTTTCATTCTTTTATCTTTAAAATGAAAAAGAAGACCCAAATAAAATGAGTATAGCTTTAAAAAAAAGAAAAAAGAAAGTGCCATATGCTACATAACAATGACTTGGTCAATGATTACACATATGATTGAAGTCCCATAAGATTGTAATGGAGCTGAAAATTTCCTCTTGCCTAGTATTTTTACTGTATCTTTGGTATGTTAAGATACATACTTATACTTGTATTACAACTGCCTATACAATCTAGATAGTATTGATACAAGATATATGTTATAAGGATGATATAGAACCTCCAAATAATCCAAATAATATAAGAGAAATACAACTCCTGACCTGCTAGATGTCCAAAAAGCTGCATTCATGTTCTCTAAAATACAGGAATGAATTTTAAGAACAACAGAGATTAAAAATAGGAAGAATTTATTGAGAAAGAGGCAGCTTTTGTCTGAGAGAGAAAAAAGAGGTCCTGGGAAGTGGGTTGCCCACTAACTCCAGTTCTTAAAGGTGTTTTTAGCTCACTGTTTGTGGAGATTTCAGTCCATACTTGGCTGGCTCCAAGGCAGAGTGGCACATGGCAGAGGGCAACAGTTCATGGTGGCAGAGCGCACCAAAAGCAACAAGAGCAAAAGGGGGGAGCAGGGGCAAGCAGCCTCTTTCCCTCCCTTACACTGTATGCAAACTACCCGCCCCAGAATGGTGTAGCACTCACACCTATGAATCAGTCATAAACTCTATAAGCCCGCCCCGTGACTGCATGAGGATTTGGGGGAACATGCAGACACAAACCATAACAGTAATATCGATTAAGTGGAGATCACATGGGGAAGCAAGTCACATAGCAAGTGTACGTGGACTGAACTAAGATTTTGCAGGAAGGAATGGGCTGGGGAGGTTTTGGTCCCCCACCCAAAGGGATTGGTTCCTATTTAGAATATCAATCACTGCTGTTCAGCCCTAGAGGAAGTACCTGGGTGTAGTCTTCCCTAGAGGGCTGGGGATGTGCCCATTCATTTTGTTCCTTTGTTTACTTGTTTGTTTGTTTTGTTTTGTTTTATTTTAGTTTTTATTTTAAAGACAATAATATGCTGAGGATATAGCTCAGTGGCACAGTGCCTACCTGGCAAGTGTGAGGTCCTGGGCTCGATTCACAGTATCAATCAATCAATCAATCAATCAATAAAGGTCAACCCCTTTGGGACCCCTCCTGTCTCTCAGGAGCTATTCTTAGTCCCCATTGCTTTGCCCAATAAATTTCCCTACTCTTAAAAAAATAAAGACAATACTGAAAAATTAAAATGATACAGAATTTCAAAACAAGATGATTGGATATTAACAATGGTTATTATGTTACATATTATTATCTTTAAAATAGTTGCTCAGATTACCAGATATAGGCATGTAATTTTTTTGTTTTGTTTTGGTACCGGGAATCAAACTTAGGATCTTGTGCTTGCCAGGCAGGTGCTTGTGTCACTGAGCTACATTCCTGGCTCTTTATATGCTTTTTGAGACAGGGTCTCTCTATGCAGTTCAGGCTGGCCTTGAGCTCACTTTGTAGCCCAGGTTGGTCTCAAACTTGCAACAATCCTCCTGCCTCAGCCTCCTGAGTGCTGGGATTACAGGCATGTATCACCACACCTGGCTAGACATGTAATATTGATCAAACAATATAAACACTAACTATTCTTTTCAGTGAACTAATAGAAATTAGTAGTACAATTAGCTTAGCTAGTGTGTGTGTGTGTGTGTGTGTGTGTGTGTGTGTGTGTCTTTCTTCTTTTCTCCTTTCCTCCAACCCAGTTATTCTTCCCTTTTTGAACAGTTTCTTTCCCTTTCACAATGTCTATTGTACCTTTTGGATCTTATTTACTCTTTCAGTTTCTTATATTAGGGAGACAATATGATATTTACATATGCGAGTCTGATTTGTTTCACTTATGAGTATGGTGTCGAGTTGTATACATTTACCCATAAAAACCTTGAGTTTATTTTTCTTTACAGCTGAGTAATACTCCATTGTATAAAAATACCACATCTTTTTTTATCTATTCCTTGGTTGATGGGCATCTGAGTTGTTTCCAAGATTTAGCTATGACAAATTGTGCTGCTATAAACATGGGTGCACATATATTGCTGCGGTATGATGTTTTTAATTATTCTGTGAAAATATCCAGAAGGGGAGTATCTGAGTTGAATAGGACCTCTAATCCCAGTTTTTTGAGGAATCTCCACGTTTATTTCCACGATGGTTTCACCAATCTACACTCCTACCAGCAGTGGAGAAGGGTTCCTTTTTCCCCACAGCCCCACCATAATTTGTTATTGGTTGATTTTTTGATGAGGGCCATTCTTTCTGGGATGAGATGGAATCTCCATGTTGTTTTAATTTGCATTTCTTGGATGACCAATGATGCTGAACATTTTTCATATATTTATTTGCCATTTGTATTTCTTCATCTAGATTGGATCTTTGAATTTTGGGGGTATGATTTTTTTTTTAATTCTTTATATGTTCCAGATAGAAGTCCTTTCTCTGAGGGACAGTTGGCTAAAATTTTTTCTCAAATCATGGGTTTTCTTTTCACTCAATTGGTCATTTCTTTTGATGTACAAAAACTTTTTAATAAGATGAGATCCCAGTTGTTGATTCTTTGAAGTATTTCCCATGCAGTTTGATTTTTGTTCATAAACTCTCTGCCTACCCCTATGTCCTCAAGATTTCTACCTACTCTATCTTCCAGTAGACTTAGTGTTTCTGTTTTAGTATTTAGATATATGGTCCATTTTGATTTTAGTTACTGCATGGTGATAGACACGGGTCTAACTTTAGTCTTCAGCATGTGGAAAGCCAGCTTTCCCAGCACCATTTATTAAAGAGGCTTCTTTCTTCCAGTGAACATGTTTGGCTCCTTTGTCAAACATAGGTGGCTGAGTGGGGTTTCTAGTTGTGTCTGCATCTTCTAATCTGTTCCATTGATCCTTAGGTCTGGTTGTTTGTGGGGTTTTTTTTTTTTTTTTTGCCAGTACAATGCTGACTTTATCACATTTGTAGTATAATTTCAAATCAGGGATTGTGATGCTGCCTGCCTTGCCTTTGTTGCCCAGGATTGCCTTTGCTATTCTAGGTCTCTTCTGATTCCAGATGAATTTTAGGAATGTTTTCTCTACATCTCTGAGGTATGCTAATGTATTTTGATCAGGATTGCAGTAAATTTATATAACAATTTTGAGAATATGGCCATTTTCACATAGATAGCACCCTACTTCTCCAGCTCTGCCTAAGGACCGAAAGGCAGATCAACTTGAACTAAAACTTTTACATCTATTCTCTGAGAGTTTCAGGATTCAATCTAGACCAGTTTTTGAATATTACCCAGAGGTAAGTGAAGGTCCGTTTCCCTCTGGAAGGGTCCCAGGGAGGGACACTCACCATTTTGGTAACGGCGCTGAAATCCAGGAGCCACAAAAGAGAGACTTGCCTTGGACCAAATGCTGTTGTAAACTGCATTATTTCTCAGGGGTGGGGCAGTGGAAAAGACAGAGAAAAGTGACTCCAAATATGGCGCAAGAGCTAAATCCTCACCATCTCAGGTACAGAGACAGAAGGACAGTGAGGCTCAAGCGCTTTCCCAGGGTGGGTCTCTAATCCTTAGCAAAACACGCCTCCAGAGGTAAAATCTATGATTGATCCCAACTGACTTGTCAAGCAGAAAGTTAGCCCAATAATCTAAGAACTGGAATGGCTGCTTTTTAACCTTTTGAAAAAGAGAACATGAAAGTGTTCCAGCTATATTGTTTTAGGGCTTACCTTCTAATACATGACTCCGAATCAAAAGTTTTAAAATCTCAGCCTGCAAAATCTATTATCTCTGGGAACAGGAGAAATCTCAGCTCAAGGACAAAGAGGTCTTTGATACATTTTGGATCCTCTATGTAGTCACTGAAGTAACTTCCCTCCATAGCGGTACTGACTAGGCTCTATTTAAATCTAATCTGGAAATATGTATCCCTGGGTAACTGTAATGCACATAAGAAACTCACAGATTAAAGTCTGTACTCACCGGGCGTGGTGGTGCAAGCCTATAATCCCAGCACTCAGGAGGCTGAGGCAGGAGAATTGCTGCGAGTTCGAGACCAGCCTGGGCTACACAGTGAGATCAAGACCAGCCTGAACTGCATAATGAGACCCAGTCTAAAAAAGACCGAACAAACAACAAAAACCAAAACCAAACCATATAAGGGGCAAGCATCCTCCAGTACTTTAGGGTACATTCCAAAGGAATAAGAGATTCTGATACTGAGTTTCCCATCAATGCAAAACAGTTGGTGTTCCTTTTAATTTCTACTTGATTTTCATATCCTCCAGTAGTCCACGATGTGACTCACTCCAGAGGGGTGACTGCCATTGGAGGACAGAAGACAGTCACTGATGGGTTATGGGTGCATGACCCTATATCCCCCGGGAGCTTGAATTGTTAGCTCCAGCAGGTGTTGTTAAAAGCACAAGTTACAACTTATCGTGGCAGCTGTAATGGCGATGCTTAAAGAAGGAAGCACCACTTAGCAATAAACCATTGTTTTCTAGTCTCTGAGAGGGACCGCGAGGCAGAGATCAAAGGGCAGTGCTCTTCATCCTGTGAGTGAGATCAGTCACCTCCAGAGACAGACGGAGCCAAGGAAGTGGCTCAGAGAAATCTTTTCCTGAGCTCTAGAATGAAGAAGCCACCAAGGCATGTGTGTTGTCTATCTAACCACCTGGGAAAGTTTTCTTAGTAGTGAGACAAGGCTACACATTTTAAAGTCCATTTTAAAATTTCTACATCTTTGAAGCTCATGGCTTAAACTTGTGTCCATCACCCAGCAGCGACAGTTCACATGTTAGTAAAGACATATCTGTCAGTTTTCTACATGCCTGTGAACTAAGAGAAAGGCTGACCAAAATCTCTCTTTTCACTCTTAGTATATGTAAGGCACAAATGTAAATCACTCCCCTTGACAACTGTGTTCCTGCTTAAAAGGTAAACAGTTGTGAGCTGCCTCAGCCTGACTTAATGGTGGGAGGGGCAGTCTAAGACAAGGTGGTTCTATCTTCTTCTTCTTTTTAATTTTAAAGACAAAAGAACGGAGACATATGAACCAGAAAAGCCATAAACAATACAGAAAATACAAAGTTATACAGAATATAGTAGGGAATTAGCACTGGATGTTGTATTACATAGTTATCTTCACATTAATTAACACAAAAACATTAAAGGAAATACCAAATTATAGAGAAGATAGTAGGGAATTTGCACTGGATGCTGTATAATATAAAGTTATCTTCACTTCTG